>JAWNOO010000157.1:602500-907500 GCA_035045905.1 Drosophila anomelani
CTTATCGGCGCAGAGCATTATTATTCTTTGCTACTGCCAAATCAAATGATGATAAGACCAGAAGGCCCAATCCTCCAGAATACAAAGTTGGGATGGATTGTGGCCGGGAAAATCTCTGCTGAGCACGATTCAGCAGCACTTTGTGCGACGGCAACCACTGAAGAGGAGGTTGACACACTGTTAGAGCGATTTTGGACACTAGAGAATCTAGACACCAAAGACAAGGCTCGATCGCCAACTGAAGCACACTGCGAAACTCATTTCGCAGCTAACCTACAATCAAGACAAATGGTCAAAAATACCGACCATTAATCCCATCGATCTGGAGCGTAAAGTAAAGCAAGTCAGCTTGCCAATCTGCCAGGATCAACTAGGAAGCGAGCTATACAATTGCAAGCACAACAACTCCTTCCACAAATTGTAACGCATTGTAGCATATATCATGCGCTTTTGTCGTAGACAGAACCGATCTCCAACAACTACACTAAGTGCAGGCGAGCTGGCTCATGCTAGAACGATCATCTTCAGCACGATTCAAAAAACTGAATTCAGTGCTGAGTACAAACAACTTCGCATCCACAGAACAGTGGACAAGAAAAGCTCAATCATCTCGTTGTCTCCAATAATAGGAACTGACGGACTCAGAGTCGGAGGAAGGTTGGAAGAATCCAATCTTCCATATGCTGCCAAACATCAAATCTTGCTCCCGTACAATGATACGATTGTGAAAATGCTGTTACGAGAAATGCATGAGGAAAACATGCATTGCGGAGCACAAGCATTGAGGGCCATAGCCAGACAACAATACTGGGTTCTAAATGACAAAACAATGGCCAGGAGCATCATCCACAATTGTGTAAAATGCACAAGAGCACGGCCCAAATTAATGCAACAAATCATGGGTAACTTGCCGGCGGATCGAGTAAGACAAGCGCGTCCGTTCTCTTATTCTGGAGTCGACTATTGCGGCCCCTTTTGGATTCACCACAAAATCCGTGGAAAAAGGCCAGATAAAGCGTACATTGCAGTATTCTGCTGTTTCGCCACAAAGCCAGTACATCTGGAGCTAGTAAGCGATCTAACAACGGACGCGTTTCTAGCCGCTTTCCGAAAGTGTCAGGCCATTCACTGTGACAACGCCACGAACTTTGTTGATGCCAACAACCTGTTAAAAATACTGGAGGAAACGATTTTCACAGAGCAAGCCCAGAGCAGGATCATTAATCAGTGCAATAAGCAGCAGGTGGAGTTCAAGTTCATCCCACCGCGAGCACCGTCGTTTGGCGGTTTATGGCAAGCTGCTGTAAAATCAGCGTATCAGTAGTACCAGTCACAGCCACAGCGTTTTTAACATTTGAAGAGCTCAACACGGTGGTCATTGAGGTTGAGGCGATACTCAATTCAAGGCCCCTCACCCCGATGTCAGCTGATCCAACAGATACTGCAGCGCTCACTCCAGGCCATTTTTTTAATTGGCGAACCTCTAGTGGCACCGCCCGATGCGAATCTTGCCCGACCGGAAAAAACGTTGGTCAGAAGATGGGAACTGGTATCCAGGCTCAAACAATCGTTCTGGAATCAGTGGTCCATGGAGTACCTACAGGAGCTCCAGATGCGCACCAAGTGGAAAACTATGGCGCAGAATGTCGAGGAAGGATTGCTAGTACTGGTAAAGGAAGACAACGTACCGGTAATGAGCTGGCCCATGGGACGGATAGTGAAGACATATCCAGGCAAGGATAACCAGATCCGGGTCGTAGATGTAAAGACCGCATCAGGGATCTACAAAAGGGCAGTTACTCGTTTAGCACCGCTGATAAAAGAAGAAGTAGCCACAAAACGGCCGCACAGCGGCAGCGCGGACACGGCGCAGGCAGAAGAGAGCCCTGCGCAAAAAAGGAAAGCATCATTTCCAATCCTCCCAACATTACTAGCAATGCTACTGATCCTTCCGTTAGCAATGGGACAGGCAGTCAACATAACGCCATTTGCAAGCCAGCCAGGAATATTCTACGAACGGCTCGGCACATCCAGAATGGCAATCCCCGAATGGAAAATAATTGTATATTACGATTTAAAGCCATATTGGAGCGACATGGGAATATTGGCCAACGGGATATCGGAACTGAAACACAAATGTTCAGAACTCCGGAATATCAACGCTTGTAGATCAGTGTCTGAGCATTTTCAACATGTGTACAGCGAACTACAATCAGGAAATGAGTTGATCCATCAGTCTCGGCAACGAAGAGCACCACTGGACATAGTTGGAAATGTAGCGAACTCACTATTTGGCGTTCTAGACTCAAGAAACGCCAATGACATGTCCAAGGTGATCAAGGAGGTCAAATCCAATGAAGAAGTATTAATGATGCTCTTGAGAAATCAGACATCAATCTTGGATTCTACAATAAACATAGTCAGGACGAGCAGTTCAGCCACCAATGACCGGATCAAAACGCTAGAGAGCCAGATAGGGACAATCAATCTGGAAAGAGGAAAATACCAAGGCGACCACCTACAGCAAGCGTTTATGAATCTGACAGCTCAGCTAACACTGGTGGCAACTGGATTGCAGCGGATGCAGAGTGAGATAACCAATGTGCTCACTGACGTTTGCCATCGAACAATTAGCCCACTGCTAGTATCTCCCAAACAACTAAGGGAGCAACTGGATCAGATCCGGGAACATATTCCACCGGATCAACTGCTTCCAGTAGCATCGGCTAATATTATCCAGCTTTATAAAATTATGCATGCCGAAGGCACCACAACGAGCAGCCACGTCATCTTTAAGATATCGCTGCCACTGGTGTCTGTAACACAACAGGAAGTGTTCAGCGTTATGGCGATCCCAACATGGAAGGGTGGAAGCTGGCAGCAATTCAGGCTAACAACCGAAATCTTAGCCGTCAATGCCCATAGAGATCAGTTCATGGGATTTACCAAGGAGAGGTTCAACCAGTGTCTAGAGCTGCCACACGACGAACACATCTGCTTCAACCATCAAGCCACATTCAGCGTGGAAAACCGGTGTGAATTCCAGTTGTTTAACAATAAGACGGAAACTATCTGCGAGGTCTCTCAGTCGAGGGCCGAGCTGTGGTGGTCAGCAACGCATCAGCGAAACAGATGGATGTTTGCCACACGCAGGCACGTGGAACTTCAAGCGGTGTGCAACGGAACATCGTTCACAGTACAGCTTAACGGAACGGGCTTATTATCACTGGCCCCAGGCTGCACTGCACGCAATTCAAAAATTAGCGTGAGCACATTCAGCACCGTAGTCAGCGAAGCAAAAGCTACATATGTTCGGTTTGGCAATACCACCAGGATGGACCTTAGGAACACACCTGAGCCACTGCAAGAAACGGCAGCCAAGGAAGTCAACTTGGAGGAACTGGGCGCTTTGCAACACCAGTTAGCCAAATTAAAGGAGACCACTTGGAAGAATCAAATCAGCACTCCCCAGCACCATCAAATAGCTGCTTATGTGGCCTTAGCAATTTCAATACCATTAGGCATTGCATGGGCTCTCAGACGAACGATCGGCAAATGGACACCGACATGCCGGACACCCGAACCCAGGCAGAACATGGAAGAACCACAACCAGAACCTACCCCACGAAGGTTCTCGTTCGACGTTATCGAAGGTTGAACACTTGCTCAACGGCCGGGAGAATGTTCAGTCGCAGCAGTACGTAGTCATAAGTAAGAATATCTCAAAACACAACACACATTATGTAACAACTCTTCAGTCACAGTGACCTGCATTTGTCGTAAATAAAGTATCATTTACCAGGTCAAGCGAACATGCATGGTCAACTGAGACGAGGAAATGAACTGGGGCGATGGTCTCAGTTCGCGACACTAACCCACATTCACAAGTAACCGCACACTATTTCTTATACGTCTGTTAGCATAAGCGTTTGTGTACCTATATATATTGTTAAGTTTCATTAATAAAATCAGTAAGAGATTTGGTGAAAATTGGTTGAAAACTGACAAAGTTATAATTTTTATTCGTAGATTTTTCCGATTGTTTCTATGGCAGCTATATGATATAGTCGTCCGACCCGGCCCGTTCCGACATATGTACGAGTGAGAGTATATAGAAGCCTAACTGCAAAGTTTCATTCAGATAGCTTTAAAACTGAGAGACTAGTTTGCGTAGAAACGGACAGACGGACATGGCTAGATCGACTCGGCTGTTGATCCTGATCAAGAATATATATACTTTATAGGGTCGGAGATGCCTCCTTCACTGCGTTGCAAACTTTTGACTGAAACTAATATACCCTGCAAGGGTATAAAAAATGTTTAAACTATGTAATTACAGTTAGGGCAACCAATTGTAGAATGGAATTATGTTAAGAACTTAAGAAAAATCGATTTTGGTAAATCATACAACTCACGCAAAACAGGCATATTCAGGAGAATGCTGTCAAGAAACATGCATAACATAAAGGAGGCAAAGAGGCAGAATAGAGAAGTAGGGTTTTAATTGAAATGCGCGTGCTTTGGAAGAGGTACAAAGGGTCATACTGAAGCCAGGAGGCTGGTCACACTAAGGATCACGCTAGCAGCCAACTGCGACTGGAATTGGTAAGCCTCGTAGTAGCACAAATCCAAGTAGTCAGCAAGCGAAGTAATTTTTTGTGCAGACCTGATCTCTAGATCTGGTCCGCTAGATACATCGTAGTTAGCTCAGTTGTTGTTTGTCTCGATGGAGACTTCCCAATCTCTCTATGTAGACTTACGAGTTCACTTAGCATTTCTCTGCAAAGACTTTCGAGTCTAACCATATTTCTGTTGCGAAGACTTTTCAGTCAAACAACATTTCTTTGCGAAGACTTTTGAGTCCAGAAACATTTCTTTGGGAAGACTTTCGAGTCCAACAATATTTCCCTTATGAAAATGTTCGAGTCCACCAATATTCTCTCTACGAAAACTTGCGAAAACTTGGGCGGAATCTCTTTCAAATTCGCTGAACGGATCCTGGACATCCCTGCCTGGGAACGGACAGACCGTCACAGCTGGGTTGAAGTGGTTGCAAGAGACAAACCGACACCAGCACGGTAGGAACGAGCGTATAAAGTCGGTGGACGATGCAGAGAAGACTGGAAGGAAAAATGTCATAGAGGAGTCGGAGAGTTAGAAGTAATCAGTGAGGATTGAGGAGGCCTTTCACGACGAAGTTAGAATGATTAGCGACCCCTCAGGTCTACAAACTAGTGTGACTCAGTTAAGAGGCCCTTTAGGTCTATAATATGCGATGGTGCTCCGACTGTGATTGGTTGGGATAAGTTACCTTAGTCTGCGCTTAGTCTTGTCCGCTTGGCTACGGATATCGAGTGAAGTTTCACGGGCTCTGGCCCACTTTATATAGCGATCCTCAGCGGTCCAGTGTGGCTGCCCATTTTATCCCTCCTCGGCCCTACTTAGTGTGGCCGTTCCCGTTGTCCAGTGTGACCCTTCTTGAGCGCGCGGGCGTTTACGTTTTGAATTTAAACTTCCATTGATTATTCCTACATTTCCTTCTACTTTTATTTGGTTTTTCTTCTGCATTCGTTCTTTTGTGGGACCTGGGCGTCACAAGTCCTACAGCGAGGTGCTTGCCTTGGTGAACAGAAGGGGGGCAAACAGCTGTCAGAACTCGAGAGCTGCGACTTCAAGGTTCGCCGAGCCAACAACAACAACCTGCTCCTGGAGGTGGCTAAAGGCAGCGCTGAGAGCGCAGAGAGCACAAAGGAGAACATCGCGATGGTGCTAGGCGACTCGGCGTCTGTGCGTGCCACAGCGGAGGATGACTTAGTGGTCATACTGGAGATTCGCGGCAAGGACTCCATTACAACCAGGTCTTCGCCGAGATAGCAGGCTAGTTTAACTTTGAGGCGTGGGTACGCCAAACCCAGGCGGCGGTGATCAGGCTGCCCATCTTCTTGGGCAAAACCATCCTTCACTGTGGCGAATTTCGGATAAGTTGGACCATCTGCAGGATCCGGAAGAGAGTAGGCCCATCTTGGTGCTACAGATGCCTGGAAACGGGACACATTGCCATGCACTATAGAAGTCCGGTGAAGAGGAGTGGATGCTGCGTCAAATGCGGGGAGCGGGGGACACAGGGTAGCCTCTTGCACCAAGGAGGCATCATGCTTCAGATGTTCAGCGGCGGGAAGGAAAGAGACGAGTCACCAGGCCGGCGGTAGAGGATGTCCAGCCTCTAAACGGCGGTAACGGGAATCAACAAAATCTGATTCAATGCGTGCAGCGCAGGAGCGAGCGCGAGGTGGCAATCCTCAGCGAACCCCACAGGATAGATGGCGGCCGTGACTGGGTCACTGACAGCACGAGCAGAGTGGCCCTGAGGCTCTGCGGAGCGGAGGAACCAGACATGCGCGAAATAAGGGCGGCCAAGGGTTTTGTACGCGCGAACGTGGATGGCATCTGGCTGTAGAACTGCTTCTTGGAACCAAGCCTCTCGCTAGAGTTCTTTGGTAGGATTTTAGACGAGCTGGGCTGCGACCTGTGGGGTTGGAGCAAGGTGGTTGTCGAGGACGACTTCAACGCTTGGGCCATGAAATGAGCCTCCCCCCGAACCAACGCCAGAGGGCGAGCTGGAGATCTTCGCCTCTCCTGTGGTCCTGCTGAATTAAGGAGGGGACACCCGAGCGAGGAAAAAACCCACAACAGTCCGTGCCAAAGCACAGCCTAAGAGCTAAAGGGGCCGAAGCCCAACGCTGCCATGCAAGCAAAGAAGTTTCAAGACAGCCGAGGGCGAGAACGCCAGCAGCAGCGAAGGGATCGGTGACAGAAGAGGGCTGCTGAATGCACCTCTGTCCGCCGTTTAGGAGTCAGTTTTTGGATAACGGAGGGTACAGACGTCCCAATGGAGTCAGTTTTTGGAGATTGGATAGCACAGACGTGCCAAGGAAGTCAGCCCGGATATAGGAAGGCGCAGAGGTACAAAAGGAGCTAGCTGAGAAAAAAGGTGAACACGACAACAGAGCTGCAGCCGCCCAGGACGGTGCAGTTGAAGGACGCCAGGATGACGACACCCATGGGGTCCACCATGATGACCGGCTAAGTGAAGTTTGTGAGCTGGGCCTCGGTGCCCTACCCCTCGCGAGTAATTCCATTTGGCGCGGAAAAGTAAGTGACAAAGTTAATGATACCCAGGTTAACATAAGCTCACAAATCAATTACAGGAAATAAAACAACTTTAATTTTGACGGACGTGTTTCCTACGAGGTTTCCTCTTCCTTTCCCTCATTCTAGGTCCTACAGCCTGATTTGGTGTCCAAAGCGGGAAAGGTGCCCGGTTCCGGGACCGCAAACGCCGTGGTCATTGGGGCCAGCCTCGACTCCATCCTGATTTGGCGAACGGGGCTGCATTCTATTTAGGATCCTTTTCGGCACACAGACGACGTGGCCGCCAAACCTGTGTCCCGAAACATCTTCGTTGGCCAGGGGGATTCTATACCCGGAAAACGGGGTCGGAGTCGCCCTGCCAGCAGTTTAGTAGGGCTTTGGGCTGGTCGGGACACGGCCCCGGGGCCAGCCAAACCTCAACTCGAACGGGTGTCCCAAGCCGAGGAGCACGCTATTGAATGGCGGCGGCTGTGCTGTCGGCGGACTTGCGCATGGCCATTGGCTGGTCCAGCGCCGGCACCCGGACGACAGGAATGCCGTAAAGGATCCTCAACGGATCACTCCTTTCCCACCATTTTAACCTTTCCCAAACTCAATCCCGACATAAAGGACATCAATATTTATCAGGTCTCAGGTCTCAGGTCTTTGTAATGGTATCGTCTAACAAACTGCCACTGCAGTTTCTCTAAATCTTCAAAATTTTTCTGAATCGAAGATTGTAATTTCGTTTGTTACTTTGTTTGTATCCTTGACAGCCTTGCTGCGCACCTACTTTAAGGAATCTTCCCTTGAGAACAATGCCGAACGATCTTGCAAAAAGCCCAAAGTGTTCAACAGCTTATAGGTGGATCCAGACCCGACAAAATGCTGGCCGAACACCATTTAATAGGGCGTCGTACCCAAGCTAGAATGTACCGCAGAGCACAAAAAATGCTACCTAACTCCTCGTCCCAATTCTTTTAATCGGTTTCTAAATCTTTTAATGATTTTATGGCCGCTATCACCGATCTTTTTACCGGACTCAGTAAATGATGGAAACTTGCCTATGACTCTTTGTAAACTCTCGCGCTGCATAGAGTGTGTTGAAGATACTTACTGGGAAACTTGCATCAATGGTGGTAATAAATAGAACTTAGCGCAAATGGCGATACCTAAGTATAAGTCTTGACTAAGAGATAGTATTATGTGAAGTTCAAAGTTTTCTTTTTGCTTTTTATATCGGTCCGGTGTAATTATTCGTCTTAACACTTCCTGCTTCTTCCCATCCGTGGTGCTTACTGAAAACATTCGGTGCTTAAACGGTGCTTCTCGGCATTACCGATCTTCGCCCGCTGTGAGGCGAGCTGGGGATGGCTGTGCCGCTTTCCGCCACTCGGGCCCGCCCCCACACTGTTCAGCTCAGCTTATCGGTCGGGCCCTTATTTTAAGTTCAAACAATTCCATGTATGAGGTTGAAGAAATGCGCCTTTGATTTTTTACCATGACGCCCCCGACTTTTTTTCCCCGTGCGGTCGGTGCGAGATTTTCGAACAAAATTTGGTTGAAAAAATCGAAAAGAAACAAGTCCACAACGGTGGCATATCTAACAGTGCTCGCCTCATTGGCTAACGGTGTTCGCCTGTATGGCAGAGTGTACCAAAGATTATAAGCGTTTAAAAGACATTTTTGGCTAAAAGGTGAAAAGTGCGTGGCTGGCGGCAGCTTCGGGGCTGCAGGCCTCTGTGTCGCTGTTTCCGGAATAGATCCTGCCTAGGCGGTTCTGCGTGTGTGCCCGTAAAACGCGGAATACGTGTCCGTCTTCGATCACATCTACTTGGAGACTTTACTTAAGGTAGACGCGCCCCCTTCACATTTTTGTCCATCAGAGCCGTATATTTCCGACCTTCAGCCAGTTCTCGGCGTTTTTGGTCTGCCAAAAGATAAGTACGACATATTTCCGTCTCCGTCTCTCTTCCGGTCTTCAGCAGTGGTTCGAACATTAAATTTCGTTTACTCTGATGCAAGATTGTTTCCTTCTGTCCGAGCTTTCCGACACAACGGCAGTTGAGAAATACCTCGTCGCTTCCTCTTCGTCTTCAAAATTCTACAACATTTTCCATCAATCTCTTCTTTTTGTGCGTCGCCATATTCCTCGCCGTTTTTCGGCTCCCCCGTTATCCATCAACTTGCCAACGGTCGAGGCATATGTGCATCCAGAATTACAAGTGAATAGTGAAATTGTGTGGTGACAAAACAAAACATAATTAATATTGGCCACCTGGTATGAATTGGTTTTGCAATTTTCAAGTTCGCCGAACAGTCTGCTGTCGTGATATTTTTTTCCCCCTGTCTGTGCCATTTTACACCACATCATTTTTCTGTGCATTCCGTGTCCCTTATTTTCCTATACCTGCCCGGTGCTCGAAAGCCCTCCGAGAGATGGGTGGACTCGGAAGTCTGCAGAGAGAGAATAGTGGGACTCGGAAGTCTTCAGAAATGCGCGGTGGACTCGAAAGTCTTCGGTTACGAGAGAGAGAGAACGGTTTGGGACTCGAAAGTCTTCAGAGAGAGACGCGGTGGACTCGAAAGTCGTCGGCTACGAGAGAGAGGATGGCTTGGACTCGAAAGTCTTCAGAGAGAGGCGCGTTGGACTCGAAAGTCGTCGGTTACGAGAGAGAGAGAATGGCTTGGACTCGAAAGTCTTCAGAGAGAGAGGGCGGGTGGACTCTAAAGTCGTCAGAGAGAGAGGGCGGGTGGACTCTAAAGTCTTCAGAGAGAGAGAGGGCGGTCGGACTCTAAAGTCTTCAGAGAGAGAGAATTCGTTGCCGGACTCTAAAGTCTTCAGAGAGAGCGAATTAGTTGCCGCGACTCGAAAGTCTATCGACTATGTATAACAACCCAAATCGAAAGATTCGGGTCGCCCAAAAAAATGACTTTGGCTGCTGACTACTGCAAGTGTGCTCTTAAGAGGCTTACTGCTTCCGATCGCTGTCGGCTGCTAAGTGATCTTTCAAGGCCAGTGGTCCGCTTTATATAGGCGAATTAAAAACTTTTATATTATGTGCGCGGCACGCGTCACAAAGTGAACAGCCAATGGTGAACCAAGTGAACAATAAACCAACGGTGAACTAAGTATACAGTGAACAATGGGATTGTCCTGGATATCATACAGGAAGAAGCATGAGCTGGAAGCCATACTTCTAGAACTTGGCTTGAGATGAGTGGAACGGTCGAGGAACAACGAACTCGACTGTACGCTTTTGCAAGACAGCCGGAACACACCGCTGACGTGCTAAACCGTCTGGCCGACATGGAACTCAGGTATGGAAATGCACCCACTGGGGATACCAAGCCGGTACTGCCACTGCAGATCGAACTAGAAAAACCGATCGGGAGCCAAACACTAACAATCCCGACCACACGAAGTATTTCGGCTTCGGCCCGGAAGCCGGAGAGTACCTCACGCACGACAGCTACAACCCTCGACATGAACGCCAGCTAGCTCCTGGGAGATAAGGTCGCCAAGTGGGACTCATGTTCAACGGCAATTTGGAAGAGCGGGCGGATACGTATCGTATTGATAAGAAATACCTTTCCCACGCACTTATCGACCTTCTGACCGGGAAGGTGGGGAACTGCTTCCGAACCAGCGGCCTCCAAGGTAGCACCTGGTCCGTGGTACGCCGAGAATTCCTTGAATTCCCCGATATTATCAACGACTGGATGATACCAATTGTACGCGGTTCCAACGGGCTAACGAGCCATTCAAAGAATATCTCGTCGAGTTGAGGCTGCAGATGCAGCGCGCGGGTTTCACCCAAGACCAGGAGCTGAAACGCATATAAGAGAACATGCTTCCAGAGGCTTAGAAGTTTACTCGCAACGGCAAGGGCCTTGAGTATCCGGGAGTTACCCGAGAGCCCCACCGAACCCCCAGACACATTAACAGCAATCATAAGACAAGTGCATAGCCGTATCCGCGCTAGGGTCACGGTGGGGGGCACTCCCACACCATCACCCTGGATACGGGGGCTTCGCATAAATTCATTAGCGAACGCCTAGCCAGCAGATTACGAACTACTAATAACATCCGGACTATACGCTCCTACGTCCGTCTTGCAGATGGGACCCATCGGCAAGTCACACATGCCCTCGAGTCAACCTCGTGGCCGCGCGCGAGATCTGGAGGCCCAGATCCTGGAGTATTACCGGAGCGAGGAGGAGGACGAGGATGAAGAAGACGAAGGCGAGCCGGACGAGGATAGAGCGGACGCCGATCCTCTCCCGCTTATCCAGCGTCCCGGCACTTCCAAATCGATAAACATAATTTTTCGATTAACTTTTTTTTTCTTACGCTTATCCAGCGCCCCGGTATTGATTTGAAAATTATAGCATCCTTTTTTGATTAATTTTGTACGCGTTATCCAGCGTCCTCATACTTTTCCAAATTGATATCAGTTTTTTCGATCATTCTTTGTTTATTTACGCTTATTTAGCGTCCCTGCACTTCCAAATCGATGAATTCTCTGCGCTTTCCGAAAGCGAAAATCCCTCTCGAAGCAAAAGCCCATTGACCCGCCCTCAGGGCGGATGTCGCTTACCTCCAGTCGAGTGCGAAGTTTTCAATGGTGACTATGTTCAATGGCCCACATTTCGGGACCTTTTTTCAGCCATCTATATACGCAATCCTCGGCTTTCAGAAGTCGAGAAACTGTTCCATCTTAATGCAAAAACTAGCGGCGAGGCCAAATCCATTGTTGCCTTATCTCCGTTAACCGATGATGGGTTTGAATCAGCGTGGAGAAACTTACAGAATCGGTTCGAGAATAAGAGGCTGCTGGTCAACAGCCAATTGAAGATTTTGTTCAATTTACCTTCTGTTACCCAGGAATGCGGCCAATCCTTGAAGCATTTAGAGAGCACTATACAAGGGTGTTTAACGGCCTTGCAAATAGCAAAGATAGAAACCACTAATTGGGATTGCCTGCTCGTTTTTCTATGCTCTTCCAAATTGCTTTGTCTCTGTGGGAACAGTCCCTTCTCAGCAAGTCTGATATTCCACTCTGGGCCGAATTCCAGGCTTTCTTACAGGATCGTCATCGAACGCTTGAGGCGATTGAAGAGTTTAAGCCAAACGTGAGTGCTCCATCCAGGGCATTGAGGGTTGACAATAGCTCGCGGTCAATCCAGACCTTTGAAAACAGAGTTACGGTTAATCCACAATCCTGTGAACTCTGTGCACAAGCGAATCATCCAATCTGAGTATGTCCTCTTTTCTTACGAATGTCAGTCGCAGATCGGGAGAAGCATGTAAAACAGCGGAAGTTGTGCTTAAACTGTTTCGCAAGAACGCATCTGCTCAGGGACTGCAACAGCTCGCATAATTGCTATACCTGCAGTGGACGTCACAATACACTCCTGCATCGCAGCGGCACTCCACCAGTCCAGTCATTGTTTATACCTGACCAACAGTCCCACTCATCCACAACAGTCCAGCAACATATACAGTCCACTCCATCGACGGTTGTTCAACCTAATTAAGTTGCCTTATGAGGCTATCCAAGCTCAAGTTTCCGGAGTCAACCGTTCCGTTGCAGCTCAGCCCCGTAAGCGGTGTCAACTCAGCATAGGTTCTCCCGTCAAGCCCCATATCCAGATTGAGACCTGTGCGTATGTGTTACCCCAGCTAGCTGGGAATCTCCCATCCTACACTCTACCAGAGGACTCATTAAAGGATCTTCCACCGTTGCAACTAGCAGATCCAAGTTTCTTCCGGAGCTCGCAGATTGACGTGCTTATTGGTGCCGATATCCTGCCATCGATCGTTCTCAGCGGCTCCCATTCCAATATTTGCGGAACACTCCTGGGTCAAGAGACCATATTCGGGTGGATTCTTTGCGGTCCTATTACAACGAGTCCCACAAGCAGAATCTGCTCCTTCTTTTCAGCCCGATCGGATCCGAACAAAAGCGGTTTGATGTCCGAGCCTTGGTGGATCCATGCTGCCCTGTGAGTCGCATCCACATCTCCCTGGTGAAGGCCCTTAATCTGGCCATCACGGGCATTGGCGACCAGCGGGTGTGCACCACCGAGATTCGCTCCAAGGTGTCCAAGATGAGCAAGCAGCTGCTGATGCTGGTGGACGAGCAGATGCAGACCCGAACGCCGGGGCAATCGCTGGATCCGAAGGTGCAAGACATGTTCCAGAATGTCACTTTGGCGGATGACCGGTGGTTCCACCCATCTCTGGTGTCGGTAGTGCTTGGGGCGGATGTCTACGCTGACCTTATGCTACCGGGTATCCTCCCGGGTCAGGACGGCTTGCCGATGGATCAGAACACGACGCTGGGATGGATCCTTTCCGGACGGTGCTCCCCCCCCTAAATTGCGAGTATTCCTCTTGCAAGGGGGGGGGAGAGTGTTCATGCTGAACAAAGGAACAATATCGCCAGGGGGGCATCTCTGGGAAATAATGTACCCGTCGCCATATTTTTTCTTGTACGTTTTACCACTTTAAAATAAAACCCGAAGGAAGACGATTGTGTTTTTTACTCCCAATCATTACCAACCAAATCTCGCCTTTAATTTTTCTGGGAAATTTTGGGAACGCACCTACTCGGCCCCCGACGACATCAGTTTTGTTGACGGTTCCGTAGCAAGCTCCGTAGCCGGTTAAAGTTCCGTAGCCGGTTGAAAGTTCTGTGGGGTAGAAAAGCATGGTTAGTGATGGTTCCCTTGCCTATCACCCTACCTAGCGGTGAGTTTTCCTAAAGGAAGTTAGGCAACTTCCTTTGTTTGCCCTAATTTCATTTCGCGTATTCGATTTCCGAAATTTTCTTTCCCGCGGGTTCTTCCCCCGGCGGGCGGAGTGTTGGACAGGCGCACCTGTCAACAAGTGACTCCGTGAATCTCTGGCTGTTGGCCAGATGAAAGGTCATCTATGCTTGCTTTCCCGGCGTGGAGTCATCTCCACCGTCCAGGATGGTTTCCTCCAGATGCTTCTATTCGTTTACGACGCAATCCTCGGTATCGGTCTCGCTGCGATGTGGTTTCAGCTGGTTGAGGCTGGCGATCCGCCGTCGACGACTGCCGGGTATGTGCAGTTTACAATGTTTGGCGACGGAAACTTGGACACCTTGAACGGCCCATCGTACTTTGCTGATAGTTTTGCTGCGAATCCTTCCACCGCGTTTGATAAGTGATGGCGCCGCACCAACATGATCCCACCGGTGGTCTCCAAGTCCGTCGGCGGAGATGATAGTGGCGACTCTGATCCGAGGATGCGCGATCAGCATTGTTCCTGACCACCTCGAAGATGCTCTTCAGCCGTTCGCCACGTTCCGTTGGGGTTATCTCGGGGGTTCCTCGTCCCGGTGTAACCTCGTCGTACAGTGCGTTTGGTAGCCGTGGTTCCCTTCCTTGAACCAGGAAAGCTGGGCTGAATCTCGTCGTGTCGGAGATACTGCTGTTTATTGCCAGCGATATCTCGGGCACTGGTTGTTCCCACTCGTTCTGTGCGTGCCCATCCAGATACTGGGCGATCATCGTCTTCGATGATGTTCCTGATGTTCCTTCGAATGGGTTCCTGTGGCTTTGCGTAATGGTATCAACTGTACCCATTTACTGAAGGAGTCGAGGAAGACCAGGAGCATCGTGTTCCCCATCTTCGAGCGAGGCAAAGGGCCGACGAAATCCGCGCAGAGAACGTGGAATGATTCCTCCACTTGCCGGGCGAACATTCTGCCGGCTTTTCTTGGCTGACTTTGAACCGTTGACAGCTCAGGCAGTGGCGTACGTAGCGGGCGACATCGCGGAAAAGTCCCGGCCAGTAGTAGCGTTGGGCATCTCGGTTGCTAGTTTTCCGAATTCCCAAGTGTCCGGTGGTGGGTGTGTCGTGATTGTCCTGAAGAACCCGATGGCGATAATCCGCTCCTACACACAGCTTCCATGGTGTGTGCTCCTCCTCCTGTGGCCGTAGTCCGTAGTCCCCTGTAGTCCGGGAACTTGGCTGGTTCGGTCCGAACTTTCTCCAACATCCTCGTGAGCCACTTGCACTTGTTTGTTCCTTGCACCTGTGCCACTAGATTTTGGGCCCTTCTCCGGTAGTGGACATCGTAACGATACTGCTGCAGCTCGAGTGCCCAGCGGTCGATTCGGCCGGTCGGGTTATCAATATCAGCCACTTTAAGGCCTGGTGATCCGTTATGACTTCGAAACGGTATCCTTCGATGTAACATCGCATCTTCCGTATTGCCCATACGATGCCGAGGCACTCGTTCTCGGTCACCGAGTAATTCCTCTCTGCGCTGTTCAGGCGGCGGCTGGCGTAGGCCACCACTCGCTTTTGTCCCTCGATGGTCTGCGTAAGTACGGTTTCGATGCCATATTCGCTGGCGTCCGTTTGTAGTACGAACTTCTGTTTGAAGTCCGGACAGACTAAGACGGATGCTTCTGTTAACTTAGCCTTTAACTCCTAAAAGGCCTGATCCTGCCTCGATGTCCAGTCCCACTTCTGGCCCTTCTTTAGCAGCGATGCCATGGGTTCCACAACATCGGCGAAGTTGGGAACGAATCGACGATACCAGGAAGCGATTCCCAGGCACCTCCGAAGCTCCGAAGTTGGCGCCTGTAATTCGTGGATCGCGGCCATTTTGTCCGGGTCCGTGTTGTAACGCCCCATTTAGGGACGCCACAACATTATAGAAATAATCTCATGTATAAATTTAAGTTTAGTTCTAGTTCCTAATATATAAGCATGTAAATATGAAGTCAGTATATTATTAGCATGTAGAATGCTAGCACGTAAGCTAGGCTAACAGACCCCAGAACCCTTGTTAGGCTTAACAGCCGATAGGCGATAGTACTCGCTCGCGATCGAAAGGGACGATAGCGAGTGAGGATCGGCCATCGCTCTCTTCCGTCGCCGATCGTCAAGCAGAAAGGTGGTGCATATCCGAGTGTGAAAAGTAGCCGAACACCCAGTGAAGAAAACTTAATTTTATATCGACAGAGACGATTTTTTGATTACGAGCCTGCGAGCCGTAAAAACATAGTGCCCAGTGAATTTGGTTTGCTTTCTCCGCGTCCCCTCCCCGCCGCCGCGAATCGCGAATACACCGCGGCAGACCCCACGCACACACACACAAACACGTGTCCAGGCCCAACTGCGACCATCCAGTTGGCCGGGCCCCATCGAATATTTCGTAAGTTGATTATAAGCCATACTTTGTTCTAAGTAGAGGTATTAACCTACAACCATCACCTACACATATTTCCATAAATACATAGTCAATAAGTAACCCCAACCTCGCCTCATATATTTTCTGGGGAATCTACAAGGGAGTTATTCTTAGCATTTTAACCAAGTAGCGTTTCCTAACCTACAAACCCTGTCGCACACACACATCGCTGGCATACACATTTCCTCGTTCCCACACACACGCGCTGCCATACCAAACCGTGCACGAAACCTAACCTCACTCGACCCTTTTCAGCCAAGTAGTGTTAGTGGTTTATGAATTTCTTGCTCACACATACACACGCAGCCATACACAACCGTGCACGAAACCTAACCTCATTCGCTGTTGCCTAGATTTACCCTCGCCGCCCGACAGTGCTTGGTACCGGCAAATACACATACCCGCCGAAATATATATCTAAATATACTTCAGCATCGTTTTGACTTATTTCTCTGGGGACCAGGTGGTTTTATTTCGGCAAAATAACCTTTCCTAACTTGCAAGAGTTGCATACACTCCTGCACACACCCCATACATAGCTAATAGGATTCTAACCTACAAAACCTCGAACACACGCACACCCATACATACCCATAGTGCATAGTCAATAAGATTCTAACCTGCGAAGGCCCACACACCCACACACCCATGCATGAATATAACGCGCAATTAATACAAAACATTGTCTGCCGACCTAAGTAAATCCTACCCCGGTGCCCCTTTGTCGTCAACGCTCCCGCCTCCGCGAAACCTTTCGGTTCCGCCGCCAATAGGTAGCTTCCGTGTCCAGCCGGAGGATTTTTCCGGACCCGGCCAGCCGTGCCCAGCCGGCGCCGCCATCCATAGTAAGCTTCTGGATTTTATCCAGAAGAGTCCCGTTGTAGTGCCTTGTAAAAGATATTCGCCGCCACCAGCGTGGTGTCCGCCGCCGCCAGCAGTCGTGTCGCCCCGGGCTCCCGCCTTCTCCACCGGCACTTTAGGTAGTTAGCCTCCGCGTCCAGCCGGAGGATCATTCTGGGTCCGGCCAGCCGCGGCCACCCGGCGCCGCCACCTACAGCTAGCCTTCACGCATATCCGAAGGAACCCACTCATAGACCCGGTGCTGCGCCCGTACGGCAGCTAAGATCCCACCCATAGACAGTCATAGCCACATGGTTATCCGGATCCCTGATCCCGTCCAGGTTGGACACCGTGGATTAGGATTCCGCCAAATCAATAGAAGCTGCATTTTTGGTCGAATGCGTGCCATGGCAGTCAGCTTCTGAGAGGGTAATGCAGTGCAAGCAGTAGTCCTGCACATAGAGGCGACGGTCGGTAAGGTGGAGCTGGGGCATCGATAGCTTCTCGTGCCCTCCACCCAGATCGACGATCCCAGACGACCGGGGCACCTCGATACATGAACTCGGGGTAGAATACACGGTATAAACGCGTTACCGACAGTATTTTCCTCCTAACTATGATATTTCCTACTGTCAGTCCCACTTTATACAAATTATTCTTGTATAGGTCCCCTGGCCACGATTGAGATCTACTCCAGCCAGAGAACTTAGCGCCCGAACAGGGACTAGACAGGGATAAAAACCAGGAAAAATAACACCCATATAGCAGCAGAGTCCCGGTGAGTCCGTTCCACGTAGGATTAAGAACCCGGGGTCGGTACGCGGTGGATTTATTCCCGCCTAAAAGCCGAATTGTTAGCTTTCGCCGAAGAATTTGGATTCTCCGCCGACGGAGTCGTCGACGACTTGCGGCGTAGCTTCGTGACTTTTGTTAGGGACACAGAACAGACTCAGGAGATTTGGACCCGTCTCGCCGACTTAGAGAGGCAGTATCGAATTCGCTCCGCCAGCCCTGCGCCTCCCAGTGAGGACAAACCTAGTATCAGTGGCCTCTCGGTGCCCCCTTCGCTCATGACCAATCTTACTCATTCGCCTGCGGCACGGACACGCCCCCTGCCGACTACCATCCCTGCCGTGCCCGGAGCTGCCGGCACAAGCCAAGACCCGAGTCCCGACCGGGCTCGATGAGACTTCAATTGCGTTCCCGAGCGGATTCGCAAGTGGGGCCTACTCTACGATGAAACTAATATACCCTGCAAGGGTATAAAAAGGGGCAAATTTACATATAGTGCAAATGTCTTCCCATTTAAGAGCAAAGTCGATAGCTCCGTGGGTAAAGCTGAACATAAATTTTTGTAAGCAATTGGCCTGGGTTCTTTTTTAATTTCAAAAAATGATGTTCAGTTCTTTGCTTGCATTTTTTTATACCCTTGCAGGGTATATTAGTTTCAGTCAAAAGTTTGCAACGCAGTGAAGGAGGCATCTCCGACCCTATAAAGTATATATATTCTTGATCAGGATCAACAGCCGAGTCGATCTAGCCATGTCCGTCTGTCCGTTTCTACGCAAACTAGTCTCTCAGTTTTAAAGCTATCTGAATGAAACTTTGCAGTTGGGCTTCTATATACTCTACCTCGTACATATGTCGGAACGGGCCGGATCGGACGACTATATCATATAGCTGCCATTGGAACAATCGGAAAAATCTACGAAAAAAAATTATAACTTTGTCAGTTTTCAACCAATTTTCACTAAATTTCGCCGAATTTCGGTTTTAATTTCATGAAAATCGGCTGACTATATCCTATAGCTTCCATAGGAACAATCAGGAAAATAAAAGAAAAAACCATAACTTTGTCAGTTTTCAACATATTTTCACTGTGACGATGTCACATTTTTGTATATCCATGTATATAGTAGTATTTAAGTAGTAGGGTTAAGTCGTAGTAATAAGTTGTATATTTAGTTAAGTTAGGAGTTAGGTATTAGCTAGGATAGGAGTTAGGCGTTAAAAGCTAGGAAAAGGCATCGCTGGCCACCACCGCCAGCAACATCGCTGGCCACCGCCGCCAGCAACATCGTCGGCCGCCACGGCCAGCAACATGGAACAACGAGGACCAGGATGGGCCGGCAGAGCCGCATTCTGGAGACGAAGCGCTGGACCAGCCAATCAGCGGCCAGCAGAGGGGCTCGCCGAGCCACGATCGCGGCAGAGAGCCAACTGCGCCGGCAGCGGCAGAAGAGTGCGAAAGGAATTCGCAGCAGCAGCGGAATTCGCAGCGGCCACCTGCGAGCTGCAGTCAAAGGGAGAAGGAAGACAAAGAATGCATGGAATGCGGAACAGCGCGTGCCATCGATCACGGCAGCGCTGCCGCGGCATACCAGCAGAATTAGGTCACGGGCGAGGAGACAATTAAAATTAAGATCACTCGCGGTGGACCCACCAAATTGAGAAGTCAAGTTTTCCTGAAAAGTGCAAGTGAAACCAGCAGAGGAAAGAACCCGACACACTAAGACAACACGACTAAGACAACGACACACCGATAACGGGTGAGCACGGCCGACGGCCAATTATACAAAATCACGGCGTGTGCGTGAGCTAGGGACAACTCAGAATATAGGGAATAAGCTAGGCAAACACGGAGAAAACATGGAACAAATAAATGTAAATAATTTAAGCAGATTAAATGTCGGCCAATTCATTACCTTTCCCTAACCTCTCTAGCCTGATCTCGGGGAGCCGCCGCAGGGATTAGCCCGGGCGGAACGCGGGCTACCGCGAGTCACGGGGTAGTGGGGAGGCAGTCCGCCGGTGGATACACCAGGCGGAGCCGCCGGCCGCGGCTGCTGGGTACTCCAGGCCGTGGTTTTAGGTAGGGGCTGCGGGCGCGGGAGCGGGCTGCTGGGACTCCAGAGCCACGTCTCCAGACTCTAGTGGAGGGTCCGGCTGCTGGGACTCCAGAGCTGGCAGTTTCATCCCGCCCAGCGTGGGCAATAGGAATCGGTAAGGGGCGCGTGCGTGTAGAAATATGTGCGTGTGCGTGTGGTAAAGCCTGCCAAATTTCAAGGGCCGCCGGCAATACCCACACCCAAAAATCTCTGTACGAAACGGCAACTCCATGACCTGGCGTTTCCAAAAATAAATGTTTCTGGATGGGACTCTGGGCCGCTGAGGATCATCTCGGCCGTAGTGCATCATTACAGAATGGCGCCCGTAAACAGGGACCGTCAGGACATGGGGAATGTAGGAATACCTACTACGGTGGATTAAAGACCCACCGGCCGAACAGAGATTTTTAGCAAGGGGTATACATACATATATGTATGCATAGGCAGAAAGTGCCAGAAATTGCGACGCACGTGCAGCCACAAAAAAAAAATACACACATACATACACGCATGTACAGAAGCAACCAGAAATCGAAATTGCGACGCACATGCAGCCGCCAAACGGTACCTTGTTTTGGACAAAGTTAGCGAAAAAGGGGAATAGAGAAAATGACAATAGGAAAATTCCATTCAGGAGGGACAGTCTCGTCAAAAGTAGGCAGCGAGATTCGCATTTTTGTCAATAGGAAAGAGAAAAGAAATATTGCATTGCTGCCTCTGCCGACGCCGGCAGAGCAGAACGAAACCAAACCAAGCACTGCACGTGCAGATCACGCGACGGGTACATACACACATACACTGGTACATTGTAGTGCATACATATTGACATACGCATATTGGTATATATATACAATAATGATCCGCTCTTGGTTGCGCTGCCATCAGGGCAGGGACCAAATATATATACTGGCCCTCTGATTAGCAATGACACTCAGCAATACTCTTTCGCAAAGAACACATCGGGAAGAAAATTTCGAAGAAAAAAAAAAACTCAAGCAAGGATAAAAATAACACAAGGATACTAGGCAAGGATAAAACACAAGCAAGGATTTCAAGCAAGGATAAACACAAGGATAACACAAGGACAGCAGAGAAAATCAAACGAAGCATAGTTAATCAAATAAGTGAAAATAAATAATAAATAATAAAATAAAATAAATTCGGCCTCGAATATAATAATAACAAAAATAACTTCGGTCTCGAAGACAATAAATAATAAATTCGGCCTCGAATATAATAATAACAAAAATAACTTCGGTCTCGAAGACAATAAATAATAAATTCGGCCTCGAATATAATAATAACAAAAATAACTTCGGTCTCGAAGACAATAAATAATAAATTCGGCCTCGAATATAATAATAACAAAAATAACTTCGGTCTCGAAGACAATAAATAATAAATTCGGTCTTCAATAAAATAATAAATAAATAATAAACAATAAAATAATAAAAATTAAAAATTAATAATCGAAAACAAAATAAAAATAAATCAAGACGCGCGGTCAATAGGAATCATCGTTAATCATCGATCACCGATTAGGAAACATCGGTTAGGAATCATCGTCAAGGAATCATCGTTAAGGATTCATCGAGTAGGAAACATCGATTAGGAAGCATCGAATTAAAATAACATCGGTAAAACAAAATACCGGGGAAGAATAAAATAATAAATAATAAATAATAAAATCAACTGCAACTAAAAAAAAAAATAAAAAGCAAAAACAAATAAAAATAAATAAAATAAATATAAATAATAATAAATAAAATAAATATAAATAATAATAAATAAAATAAATATAAATAATAATAAATAAAATAAATATAAATAAGGAAATAAATATAAATATAAATAAAATACCCGGCAAAGAATAAATAAATAATAAATAATAATAAAATCAACAGTAAATAAATATAAAAAAATAAATAAATAAATAAACATAATAAATAAAATAAAATAAAATAAAACTATTAACACTAAGAAACACCGACGAGGATTAAACAAAAAAAAAATAAACGATAAGCAGACACCACGAGCAGAAGGAAATAAATACCAAGGAAACAGCGAAGGAAATCATACACATCGGAAACTAGAGGAATAAGACAAGGAACATGGGGGTCACTTGGATTAGCTACAGGAAGAAGTTGGAGTTGGAGACCATCCTCTCAGAATTCGGACTGGAACGCGGAGGCACCGTCGAAGAACAGCGATCGCGACTGATAAATTTCGCAAGGCAACCGGACCACGCCGAAGGGGTACGGGCTCGCCTCGATGAATTAGAAAGGAACTTTGGGAACGCCCCTACCGGGGATGCGAAGCTACTTTCGCCGATGTACGTGGACACAGAAGGAAATTCACCAGGGGCTGCAGCGCCGACGGCACCACCTACCTTTTTGCTGCCACGAAGCACTTCTCCAGCCGCAGGACGACGCCTGCCGGCAAAGACGGAGGACCCACCGCGAACAATGAATTATCAAGGGGACCCGGGAGCCGCCCTACTAGATCGGATGATGAAATGGGGACTCTCCTTCAATGGAACTACGGACCCGCTCAGCTTCATTGAGCACATAGAGGAACGAGCCGATACCTGCCGGATCGACCGGAAGTATTTAGCCACGGCTCTGGTAGTACTTTTAACTGGCCGCGCCGAGAGTTGGTACAGGACCAGCGGACTACGGGATGCCACTTGGGCAGAAGTGCGCCAGGAATTTTTGGATTTCTTCTTGCCACCGCGCTACTATCAGCGGTTGGAGGACGAAATCAGGACCCATTTTCAGAGACAGAACGAGCCTTTCAAGGAATACTTGGTAGACCTGCGCCTACAGATGCGCCGGGCAGGATTCACGCCGGAGCGTGAGCTGGAGCGTGTTTATGATCACATGCTGCCAGAATATCAACTGTTTACGAGGAGACAGGACTTTCGTACCCTGGCGGAACTGACTCACTTGGTAGTTGATTACGAAGTGACCCGCAGTCGGGACGGACGAGCAAGGAATCACCGAGATACACGGGCACCGCCCGCTACCAGCATCTTCATGGATGGAGATCGCACGGCACGCCAGCAGCCGGCACCACATCAGAACGCAAGGAACGCGAATACGAGCCGAGGCACGGCACCACCACCATCGGGTCAAGCACCGATAAATGTTCGAGAAGCATGCAGGAACTGCGGACAGCCTGGACATTTCGCGGCGGACTGCCGGAATCCCAGAATAGCTTTCTGTTGGGACTGTGGACGACGGGAGATACGAACAATGGAATGTTGTCGGCGACGGACTTCGGGAAACGGCAACGGGCCTCGCGTGACCGGGACTCACCCGAGGGACCCAGCCAACCCGAGCAACTAGGAGAACAAATACTGGAGCAACGCCAGGGGCACATCCGAGCCGCCATCACCATGGAAGGACAAGGATTCGTAGCCACTCTGGACACAGGAGCTACACATAGCTTCATCAGCAAGGACGTAGCAAATAAATTGGAAAACGCGCATAACACAAGGGAAATACGGACGCAGGTCAAGCTCGCCGATGGAACCTGCCGGGAGTTGACGAAGGCTCTGGCAGCAGTTATACACTGCGGGAACCGTAGTACGCCGACCATCTTGCTAGTGATGACGGACGTACTGGACGATGTGCTGTTGGGAATGGATTTTTTGTGCGGAATCGGAGCCACCATTCAGTGTGGGGGACAGGCCCTCAACTTGATGCCGACCAAGCACACGATGCCGCCGTGGGCACGGACACGGACGCTAAGGGAAACAGGAGGAACAACAGAGATGCCGCCGTGGGCACGGACACGGACGCTAAGGGAAACAGGAGAAACAACAGAGCCACGCTCTGAGCAGAGGGAGCCACGCTCCACACGACGAGGATCATCGGGCACGGTTACCCAGGAGGGGCCGGCTGCCACACACAAGGAACAGCAGGGGGAGCCACGCTCCATACACGAGGAACAGCAGAGGGAGCCACGCTCCATATACGAGGAACAACAGGCAGAGCCACGCTCTGGACAGCAGGAATCATCGGGCACGGTTACCCAGGAGGGGTCAACCGCCACACATCAGGAACAACAACAAGCACAGAGACCAGTGCCGCAGCCACGCACTAGACAGAAGGAACCATGTCAACCACCGATCCCTACGCCTCGGGCAACGAATCGGGACGAAGAAGCAACGACGACCAGCTGGAAACACGTTTTACCCGTGGCTGAGGCCACCGCCGCGCAGCGAAATCCTTTTCGCACCTCCAGGAAACGTGTCCGTTTTCAGGACCACGTCGAGGAAACGCCGGACCCAAACGCGCTTCTATGCGGTACCGTCAACTCAGTGAACCACGCCCCGGAGGAGGAGCTGGATTCACTCGAGCCGCCAGAATACCCAGAACCTTGGGTAAAAGGATTTCTCGAGCAGGAGCTGGAGAGATTCGACAACCTATCCGGAGTCTCCCACATCGCGGAGCACCGGATCATCATGCGCAACGATCGACCAATAAAGCAGAGATATTTCCCACGGAATCCGGCCATGAGGGCCGTGATAGATAAGCAGATCGACGAGCTGCTCAGGGATGGACGCATAGAGCCATCGAAAAGCCCGCACAGTGCACCCATTGTGATCGCGGCCAAAAAAAACGGAGATGCCAGGATGTGCATCGATTATAGGCAACTTAACGAAAACTCGGTGCCGGATGCATACCCACTGCCAAGGATTCACCAGATCTTGGAGCGGCTACGAAACGCCAAGTACATATCGACGCTGGACTTAAAGAACGGATACTGGCAAATCCCCGTGGCTCAGGAGAGTCGGGAATGCACAGCCTTCACGGTCCCGGGACGAGGATTATTCCACTGGCGAGTCATGCCTTTTGGACTTCACTCGGCGCCCGCGACTTTTCAACGGGCCTTGGACACGGTCATAGGACCAGACATGGAGCCACACGCGTTCGCCTATTTGGACGACATCATCGTCATTGGATCGACTCTGGAAGAACATGTAGCGAACCTGAAAGAAGTGTTCCGCCGGCTACGGAGAGCCAACTTACGGCTGAACAAGGAAAAATGTCACTTTTTCCAGCGCCACATCGCCTACCTGGGGCATGTAATCAGCGAAGAAGGGATTCATACGGACCCGGACAAAGTGGCCGCGATCCGCGAGTTGCAGCCGCCAACTTGCCTGAAGGAACTTCGGAGATGCCTGGGAATCGCTTCCTGGTATCGTCGATTTGTTCCCAACTTCGCCGATGTTGTGGAACCGATGACATCGCTGCTGAAGAAGGGCCAAAAGTGGGACTGGACATCAAGGCAGGATCAGGCCTTCCAGGAGTTGAAGACTAAGCTAACGGAGGCACCCGTCTTAGTCTGTCCGGATTTCGAACAGAAGTTTGTGCTACAAACGGATGCCAGCGAATACGGCATCGGAGCCGTTCTGACATAGACCATCGAGGGACAGGAACGAGTGGTGGCCTACGCCAGCCGCCGCCTAAACGGCGCAGAAAGGAACTATTCGGTGACGGAGAAGGAATGTCTCGCCATCGTATGGGCCATCAGGAAGATGCGCTGTTACGTCGAAGGATACCGTTTCGAAGTTATCACGGATCATCAGGCCTTGAAGTGGCTGAACTCCATCGATAACCCGACTGGACGGATCGCACGCTGGGCACTCGAGCTACAACAGTATCAGTACGATGTTCACTACAGGAGAGGAGCCCAAAACTTAGTGGCCGACGCTCTCTCACGCCAACCGCTGCCCGTAGCGCAGCAGGCACAGGTACAAGGAACAAACTGCAAGTGGCTCACAAGGATGTTGAAGAAAGTTCGGACGGAACCGGCAAAGTACCCGGACTACAGGGAAGAAAGCGGACAACTTTATCGCCGCATCGGGCTACGGCCACAGGAGGAGGAGTACACACCATGGAAGCTGTGTGTAGGAGCGGATTATCGCCATCGGGTTCTACAGGAGAATCACGACACGCCCACCGCTGGACACTTGGGAATTCGAAAGACGAGCAATCGAGTTGCCCAACGATATTACTGGCCGGGACTCTTTCGAGATGTCGCCCGCTACGTACGCCACTGCCTGAGCTGTCAACGGTTCAAAGTCAGCCAGGAAAAGCCGGCGGGAAAAATGTTCACCCGGCAAGTGGAGGAGCCATTCCACGTTTTGTGCGCGGATTTCGTCGGACCCTTGCCTCGGTCAAAGCAAGGAAACACGATGCTCCTGGTCTTCTTGGACTCCTTCAGCAAATGGGTGGAGTTGATACCATTACGAAAGGCCACAGGAACTCAGCTAGAGCGCGCATTTAGGGAACGGATCCTGAGCCGTTTCGGCGTGCCAAGGGTATTCGTCTGCGACAACGGTACTCAATTTACGGGAAGATCGTTCCGGAACTTCTGCAAGATGCTGGGGATGGAACTTCAGCATACGGCCCCATACACACCGAGGCAAAACCCCACGGAAAGGGCCAACCGGACGATCAAGACGATGATCGCGCAGTATCTAGACGGGCACGCACAGAACGAGTGGGACCAATTATTGCCCGAAATATCGCTGGCAATAAACAGTAGTATCTCTGACACGACGGGATTCAGCCCAGCTTTCCTGGTTCAAGGAAGGGAACCACGACTGCCGCACACACTTTATGACGAGGTTACGCCGGGACGAGGAACCCCCGAGATAACCCCAACGGAGCGTGGCGAGCGGCTGAAGAATATCTTCGAGGTTGTTAGGAACAACGCTGATCGCGCATCCGCGGATCAGAGTCGCCACTACAATCTTCGCCGACGGACTTGGAGACCGCCGGTAGGATCACTGGTATTGGTGCGGCGCCACCACTTATCAAACGCGGCTGAAGGATTTGCAGCAAAGTTGGCAGCGAAATATGATGGACCGTTCAAGGTGGCCAAGTTTCCATCGCCTAACATAGTGCAGCTGCACATACCCGGCAGTAGACGACGGCGGACCGCCAGCCTCAATCAGCTGAAGCCATACCACCACGAGAAGGACACGGAAAACGAGGAACAACTAGAAGAAACCATCCGGGACGATGGAGAAGACTCCATGACGGAGGAACAGGCTTAAATAGCCTCGCAACAGGCCAAGGGCCAAAGATTCACGGAGTCACTTGGTGACAGGTGCGCCTGTCCAACACTCCGCCCGCCGGGGCAAGGCACCCGGGGGAAAGAAACATACACGAAATTGTAGGGTGTTAGGGCCGGCCAGGGAAATCCAGCCGTTAGGGAAGACACACCGATAGGTAGGGGCTAGGGAAAGTATACAAAGCTAATCATATTTTCTACACCCCACAGACAAGATGGAACCAGCAAGAGGAAGAGGACTCCCCATCTTCGAGTGGCCCCGAATCCGGCCACTCACTCGCGTCGGAGTGACAGCGCAGCTGTTGCCGCCACCAAGCAGCGAGCGCGCAGGAGGAGCCTCTCCGGCCCGGAGGGACTTGCGGGGAATGGAGCGAGCCGTAGAGGAGCACTTTGCGGCGCCCTACGGCGACGAGCGGCGACAACCGGCCCCGGGAGACGACCCGCGGGAACGACCACGTCCCACGGAGGTCGTGCGGCCACTTTACGTGGATGTGGGACCGGCCCCACTGACCGACCCACGCTTGCGCGCGGGACCGCCGCTATTGGTGCCCTGCGCACCGGACGCCGGACACGGTGCACGAACCGGGCCACCGCCCGCCACCGAGGACTCAGAGGACGAGGAGGTGGCACCAGACGGCCGGTTTGGCGTTCGGCGAAACAGCGCCACGCCCCCTCGCCAGGCTAGCGAGCGGGAGCTGTTTGCCCCACCACGCCCAGACTCGCCAGACGAGGAGGAGGAGGAGACCGAGGAACAACGCCGGAGACGGGAGTACGGTGGGGGTCCACTCTCCCCGCCCCCGATCGTGGCGTGGACAATCAACGACGAGGAGGACTCGCCCGACGATACGGGAGACGAGGAGAACCCGGAGCTCGGCGACCACGGAGGCGGGAGTCCCCGCATGCCATCACCGATGGGCCAGTGGACGACAGATGGCGAGGACGACGGGTTGTCCCCGGTGGAGGACACCGATCCGGCGCTGCCCCTGGGGTCGTACAGCCCACGCGTCGACGACTTCCGGCCTCGCACGCCGGGATCAAGGTCGTACAGCCCGTGGGATGACGAGTTCCGGCCGTTCACGCCGAGGTCAAGACCACACAGCCCGGGTCCACCACGGTCTACGACGCCGCCAAGGGCCACAACGCCGGAGGTAAGGGCGCTCGACCCCTACGAGTCGCCACCCAGTCGCCCGCCAACACCGGGGAGGGATTTTTTCTTCGGGCCTGGACCCTTGTGGGGCACCACGCCCGCGGCGCAGGAAATCCTGTATCGGACCAGCCGGGTGGTACAGGGCCCGCAGGACTCGCCGTCGCAGCCTCGACCACGGCGAGAGGTGCCTTGGGCGGACTCGCCAAACGAGTCAGAAGAGGAGGAGAGGCGCTGGAACGCCCCTCCAGTGCAGGAACCGTGGGTTTTCGCCCCACCCAACTGGGCAACCCCCTCGGGCAGGCTACCGCGAGGGCTAATAGAGCGGATCCAGGACCGACTGGCCCTGCGAGGACGCCGCACCTGGAGGTATCTCGACGAGGAGCAGCACCAGCGATTTAGGGTAGAGATAAACTTGCGCGGCCAGGTGCGCGTCACCCTTCGCCCCACCCGGACGTAAAGGGGGGTGTGACGATGTCACATTTTTGTATATCCATGTATATAGTAGTATTTAAGTAGTAGGGTTAAGTCGTAGTAATAAGTTGTATATTTAGTTAAGTTAGGAGTTAGGTATTAGCTAGGATAGGAGTTAGGCGTTAAAAGCTAGGAAAAGGCATCGCTGGCCACCACCGCCAGCAACATCGCTGGCCACCGCCGCCAGCAACATCGTCGGCCGCCACGGCCAGCAACATGGAACAACGAGGACCAGGATGGGCCGGCAGAGCCGCATTCTGGAGACGAAGCGCTGGACCAGCCAATCAGCGGCCAGCAGAGGGGCTCGCCGAGCCACGATCGCGGCAGAGAGCCAACTGCGCCGGCAGCGGCAGAAGAGTGCGAAAGGAATTCGCAGCAGCAGCGGAATTCGCAGCGGCCACCTGCGAGCTGCAGTCCAAGGGAGAAGGAAGACAAAGAATGCATGGAATGCGGAACAGCGCGTGCCATCGATCACGGCAGCGCTGCCGCGGCATACCAGCAGAATTAGGTCACGGGCGAGGAGACAATTAAAATTAAGATCACTCGCGGTGGACCCACCAAATTGAGAAGTCAAGTTTTCCTGAAAAGTGCAAGTGAAACCAGCAGAGGAAAGAACCCGACACACTAAGACAACACGACTAAGACAACGACACACCGATAACGGGTGAGCACGGCCGCCGGCCAATTATACAAAATCACGGCGTGTGCGTGAGCTAGGGACAACTCAGAATATAGGGAATAAGCTAGGCAAACACGGAGAAAACATGGAACAAATAAATGTAAATAATTTAAGCAGATTAAATGTCGGCCAATTCATTACCTTTCCCTAACCTCTCTAGCCTGATCTCGGGGAGCCGCCGCAGGGATTAGCCCGGGCGGAACGCGGGCTACCGCGAGTCACGGGGTAGTGGGGAGGCAGTCCGCCGGTGGATACACCAGGCGGAGCCGCCGGCCGCGGCTGCTGGGTACTCCAGGCCGTGGTTTTAGGTAGGGGCTGCGGGCGCGGGAGCGGGCTGCTGGGACTCCAGAGCCACGTCTCCAGACTCTAGTGGAGGGTCCGGCTGCTGGGACTCCAGAGCTGGCAGTTTCATCCCGCCCAGCGTGGGCAATAGGAATCGGTAAGGGGCGCGTGCGTGTAGAAATATGTGCGTGTGCGTGTGGTAAAGCCTGCCAAATTTCAAGGGCCGCCGGCAATACCCACACCCAAAAATCTCTGTACGAAACGGCAACTCCATGACCTGGCGTTTCCAAAAATAAATGTTTCTGGATGGGACTCTGGGCCGCTGAGGATCATCTCGGCCGTAGTGCATCATTACATCACCAAATTTGATAGTACCCATATTTTAGTATTCCTGAATTTCGATTTTAATTTCATGAAAATCGGCTGACTATACCCTATAGCTTCCATTTGAACAATCAGGAAAATAAAAGAAAAACCCATAACTTTGTCAGATTTCAACATATTTTCACCAAATTTGATATTTAGCCATATTTTAGTATTTCTGAATTTTGATTTTAATTTCATGAAAATCAGCTGACTATATCCTATAGCTTCCATAGGAACAATCAGGAAAATAAAAGAAAAATTCATAACTTTGTCAGTTTTCAACATATTTTCACCAAATTTGATAGTTACCCATATTTTACTATTCCTGAATTTCGATTTTAATTTCATGAAAATCGGCTGACTGTATCCTATAGCTTCCATAGGATCAATCAGGAAAATAAAAAAAACCATATCTTAGCCGTGTTTCAAACCATTGCCATCAAATTTGAGATTTGGCAACAAATTATTATTTCAGAATTTCGTTTTTAATTTTTTGTTTAAACTCTGTAAGGGTATACAAACTTCGGTGAGCTTAGCTTCCTTTCTTGTTTGTATAATAATGTGAACAAAGCTAAACTGTATAATGAACGTTTTGATTTATTTGGAGCCCTCTGCCTGGGCTGCCTCTTGGACACATAATGTGTATAAAGTAAAAAGCCTATATCTCCGCTTTTTATGGCACGATCGCAATGAAATTTGGACAATCTGTGTATTTAAATAAAATACATACAGAATATGGTTTTTTGAATATGGTTTAAATAATTTTATAAATTTAGGAGAAATACGGTTTTTTTTTTATAAATAGCTCCCCCAAAAAGGGGAGCAGCAAAAATTTAAGAAAAAAACTCGCGTAGTAGTCAATAAGCTAACTCCGCGTCGCTGCCAACGCCGAACGCATCGTCGCTGCACGTGCAGACCGCGAGAATATACATACATATATATATATATATGCATATATACGCATATTCTAATATACATCCGCTCTTGGTTGCGCTGCCATCAGGTGAGTGGCTTTAGTGTAAAAATTGTTGATAGGACAAAAAAATAATAAGAACTACAGGTAGTATAATTACATAAAGTGTGGTATTATTTTCTGAAATAAGTTGTAAAACGTCATTATGTTCTACATCCTTTATCTTAGTTGCATTAATCGGTGAATACAATGGAGTTAAATCAAATTCTGGACTTACCGAATTTTCGCTTAAAATAACAGTTCCAATTATAACTTTACATTGTTTTATTCTAATAATTTTGTTTCCACTTATTTGTACATCGCCATTTTATTTTTGACGAGTTTGTGCGATTTTGATTTCAGTTAGATTCCATGTAAGTATAATATTTGGTTCAATATATTGGATCATTTCTTTTGAGAGAGTTGGTTTAAAATTACAAATTGGGTTCTGTCGCTTAATTATATTTTTAATGCATTCGTTATGAACTTCTTTATTGTCTTGATTATAAATTTTCTTCACATTTTCAAAATATGATTGTTGGTCTGAATAGTTTAACTGATACCCATTATGGTCGGGATAAGGAATTATTTTTATGGTGTTCATGATTTTTTTGAATAATAGGGATATGTGAAATAAGTAGTAATTCGTTATTTTTGTGGTCAATCCAAGTTTTGATTGAAAGTATGTTTTGACTATTAATGCTTTCTAGTTTATCGTAATTTAGTAACTTTGGGTTAAAACACTATTGTGGTTATTTTGGTAGTTGGAAAGTTTCTGCAGTCTTTCATTCACAAGTTGAAGTTGAATTGAATTTTCTGCAATTAGATCTATTTTTTTGTAAATTTTTACCCTATCATTTTCAACAAGTGTGCCACAAAGAAATTTAAAAGATGAACCTTTTATGTCAAATAGTCCATGTTTCTCCCTATTTTCCCAGTGAATAGTTATACCATTTCATTCTTTCAATAGTGTTCTGGGAGAAAAATAGTGTACTTTGAGGGTGTAGGTGAAATTACACTGCCTCTCGAAAATAAGCGCCCTTTTGGCGCGCACAAATTGTTTATTGTACAAATATTTCATTCTGGGCGAATCTGTGACTTTGTTAGCAAAAGATTTAGTTATGATATTGATTTCCGTTAGATTAATTCGTAGACAGTGATGTTCATACACTACCGGTATTTGGATTGGAATGCTTGAGAAGAGTAAATAGCCAATGTCGGAATCTGGGTTGGTTATTTGAATAGGGTTCTTGTGGAAGTTTAACGACATTAGTTATTTTTTGTTTCTTAAATTGTGTTTTGTAGTATTGGGTTTCCCTATTTCGATTAGTAATTTTGTAATGGTCTTCGTCTTTTTTTTCTACATTTTGATTTGCTTTGAATGGGTTTTCTAGTTTTCCCTTTCAATGTGGACCTTTTCTGTATCTAGTGTCAATGTTAAATTCCTGTCTATCTTCATTTATTTTATCTATTTTCTTTTCTTAAATATTTTGAGTGTCTAATATTGGATGCCCAGCGTATAAGAATATTTCAGCAGGGGTTTGTCCAGTTGTGTCATGTTTAATTTTGTGGTTGTATGTGTAAAGGATTGTTTCTATCTTGCTTAATTTTACTTCTTCATTATCGGATGAATTGATTATACGGATTTTTTCATATATTGTCTTATGTAATCTTTCGACGTCTGCTACACCGGTTTTCGCCGTTTTGAGTTGTAACTCAATTCCTTCTGCTTCGAGCCATCGTTTTAGAGCCAAGCTGGAGAAAGCTCCGTCTCTGTCTGCCATTAGTAATTTGAGTTTACCTAACTGATAAATAATGCGCATTAACGCGTTCCTGCATTCTATCCAGTCCTTTGTTTTAATTTGTTCAAGGGTAGTGAATTTAGAATTAATGGCAATGCCACTGATGTAATGTTTTCCCTCAGATGAATAAATATCTATCACAAATTTGTCTCGACAATGTTCAAGGTTGGGTGTGATTTTAAAGGCATTTTGGTTTTTCTGTGTTTTGTTTTAGCCAAATTGCATATGTTGCATTCATTTATTATATTCTGAATTAAAAGTTGGCTATTTGGAAAGTAGTGATTTTCTTTAAATAATTTCGTCATTTTCTGTATGCATGGATGTAAAAGCTTTTCGTGTGATTTCAATATAATTTCTTTGAATTCGGCGTATGAACAAACATTCTTTAATAGGTAGGGGCTGCGAATTACTTTAGTGTAAGTGGTATTAATAATTTCAAAATCTACGTCGCTCTCAATATAAATCGTAATGTTTTTATGAATAAAATGATCAAATAAAATTTGTTTGGCGTTTTGAATTGAATTTTGGTAATAGAATTATTGAATATTGTTGAATTCTCTACTTTATTTTTATCAGATTTTATGAAAATGATTTGTTTTTTAAAATAGTTGATTGGTTTTTCTGTTAAATGAATAAGGTTTCTATTGTCTTCTTCTGCACTATGTTGAGTAACTTTACTATGATGATTTTCTTCAATTTTAATTCTTGATAATGCATCGGCAACTGAATTTCCCTTCCCTTTAATATAGTCGATTTTGAATTGGTATTCGTCTAATTTGACTCTCCATCTTTGTAACTTGGCATTTGGTTCCTTTAAGGTATGCAACCATCTAAGAGGTTGATGGTCACTAGCAATGAGAAAATGTCGTCCTAGTAAATAATGTCGAAAAGTTTTAGTAGCCCAAACTATTGTAAGTAATTCCTTTTCGATAGCCCTGTAATTTAATTCGTGTTCATTAAGTGTTCTGCTAATAAAGGATATTGGATGACCATTTTGAGAAAGCACGGCCCCAAGGGCAAAATTACTGGCATCTGTGATTAAGGTGAATTTTTTTTCGAAATCGGGTAATTGGAGAATGGGTTCTCTAATTATAATTAATAATAATTATTAGAGCCTTAAGTTTTTTGAATGCTTCTATGTAATCGAGATTTTGTGTATCTATCTTTGCTTTTGCTATGTCTGCGTAATTTGGGATAAATTTCCGATAATAACCGGTTAATCCAAGGAATGCTCTGATCTCTTTTACTTTAGTAGGAATTGAATATGAAACTGTGGCTGTAACTTTAAGTGGATTTGGTTTTATGCCATTAGGGGTTACAATGTGACCAAGAAAGCTAGCTTCTTTTTTTAAGAATTCACATTTGTCTAGCTGCAATTTTAAATTAGCTTCTACAAGTTTGGAAAAAACTAATTGTAACGAATTTATATGTTCGGTAAGGGATGTAGAAAAAAATTAGAATGTCGTCTAAATATACTAAACAGTGTTTATTGAGCAACGGTCAAAGGATATTGTTCATGCATCTCTGAAAAGTAGCGGGTGCATTTCTAAGGCCAAATGGCATTCGAAGGTATTTAGATATTGATTCTGGGTCCACTTCTATTTGATGAAATCCCTTTGCCAAATCGATAGTTGTAAAATATTGGCATTTTCCTAATTTACCAAGGATTTCGTCAATGTTTGGTATTGGATATGTGTCGGGAATAGTTATTTCATTGGGCTTTCTATAGTCGATTACTACTCTATACTTAATTTTACCAGAAGCATCTGTTTTTTGTTACTACCCAGGTAGGACTATTATATGGGGAACTGCTTTCCCTAATTAATCCCTGATTAAGCATTTCTTGCACTTGACTTTCGACTTCGATTTCGTGCGTTTGAGGTACCCACTTACTGTTTTGAATAAATTGGGGAATTATGTATTGTATTTAGTACGTGTTTAATGGTATTTGTAAATGTTACCCTGTCTCCTTCTTCGTATTGAAGATTTTTGAATTTATTTAATAAACTCTAAAGCCGTAGAGTAGTGTTTCCTCCTGATTCAGGTGATCTAATCGAAACAATCCAAAATCGATTTTTTTTTATTTCTTGAGTTGATGTTTTAATTGGTTCTGGCGTCTTTTGGATATAAAAGTTTTGGTTTTTTCCTAATTTTGAAGTAATTAATTTGTATCTTTTATCCAGGGACCGCAAATAAGAATTATGAGTTAAAAAAAATTGAAGGACAAAAAAGCCTTTGCGGGGAGTGGGAAAAGGACACACATACAATTTTTTAACGAAGAATCCGAAAACACGATAAACTTTTATTTCCGATTTATATTTTAAAATTAAAATATAATTCTTACATTTGATTATTATAATAATAATTAGGATTAAGAATTATGTTTCAATTTTTATAAAATAAATCAAAAATAAAAATTATAATTCAATTTTTATTATAAAAATTGAAAATAAAAGTTATGAAAACAATAAATAAATTTAATTATTGAGGAATCCTGGATTATGTTCTTTAAGGACATGCGATACATCATTTGAAAGGTACTGCATCACAGATGACAAATATGTTAACCGTTTTTTAATAGTCCACTCGGTTTAGAAGTTATTCGCATTCAATTTTTATTTTCAATTTTTATAATAAAAATTGAAACATAACTTTTATTTTCCATTTTTATAATAAAAATTGAATTATAATTTTTATTTTTGATTTATTTTATAAAAATTAAAACATAATTCTTAATCCTAATTATTATTATAATAATCAAATGTAAGAATTATATTTTAATTTTTGTCATAAAAATCATCAAATAATTTTTATTTTATAATTTTTATTTAAAAAATTATAATAATTACGGTCCCTGCTTTTATCAAAAAGGGTAACTGTTTTGTAATTTATAATTGATTGTGCAGTTTTCAACAATTTTCTGCCAATATGTACAGTGGGGAGCAAAAGTGAGTACATGTTCAGCATATCCATGTTTGAACGCTCATAAAAAGGAAACCAATGAACCAAATGAAACAAACTTTTTTTTCTCCGATTACTTATTTTATTAGTAACAAATATATGTAAATACTATAATTGTAGAAGAATAAGTGTAAGCGATAGAAATAAAAAACAAAAATATAAGGCATGTACTCAGTTTTGCACTTTTTGCGAGAAAGAAAAAATAAGTTCTTTAAAAATATGTTGTCCAGGGAAACAATTTTTTTAATATTTTTTTTCATAAAGTTTGGGATGCTCTCAACTATTTTTTAAACAATTCCTTTTGGAATTGTATTCCCTTTTGATTCCACACGCCCCAAATGCGAATTGGATGCGGCTGCTTGATGCTGCCTGAGACGTCCCTTCGCGATTGACCATAAGTTTTCAATCAAATTGGCATCAGGACTTTGTGCTGACCACTGTACTAGCCTAAAATTTTGGTTTCCGATCCATCCTTTGACCATTTTCGCTGTATCCTTGCGAACCCCCTCTTGCTGAAAAGTGATTTTCTGATCTGAGTAAATAAACTAGCCAAGAAAATCGGGTAGATGGGCTTTCTAAATGTTAAAATAGTCTGTCTTATTCTTAATCCAGTCTATTTTGTAATTTTCTCCAACGTGGCAATACGTGAAATCTGATTGGTTACCTTCCAGATGTAATTTTGAAATCAGCAGTTGTCGTCGTCTTTCGGCTTCTTCCCAAAATTCTCGTAGATTTTCTTTGTAAGGTGTCTCCCTGAAGTTTTCCAGTAGTTTGTATTTCGGTGTTTTTGGTTTAAATTCTGCAACTAGTCTCGATCTAAGGGTAGGCCAATCTTCAATGTTCGGAAGGCCCAATGACCGGGTTACATGTCCGTCCAAGTTTCGTTCCATGGCTCCAAGTAGAATCCTCTGTTGTCGCAAATCATTAGTTTGGTAGAGCGAAATTAAATAGTCCACTCTGCTGATAAAAGTGTATAGAGTTTCTGGATCACCCTTAAATGGCATGATGTCTTTTAGCAAGGTTGGTGTCACTTAGCGCCACGATTTGGGGTGCGGCGATAACTTTTTGTGCCATTATTGTATAGTTATAATTTTGTTGTTACAGTAAAAATAAAAATTTGGATTTATTTATTTTTATTTGTTTGGTTTTCGATTTCACTTAATAAAGTTTTAGTGTTTGTGTTCAGTCGCAGCAGTATGTAGTCATAAGTATGATATTTAAGACACGACACACATAATGTAACAATTCGTCAATCGCAGCGACGCATTTATCGTAAATAAAGTATCAATTACCAGGTCAAGCGAATATGCATAGTCTGCTGAGACGAGGAAATGAACTGGGGCAATGGTCTCAGTTCCTAACACTAACCCACATTCACAGTAACCGCACACTATTTGTTATTCGTTATTTCTGTTAGCATAAGCACTTTTGTACCTATAAATATTGTTAAGTTTCATTAATAAAGTGAGTAAGAGTTCTACCTCAACAACGAGCTTTTATTCATGCATCAGAGGCTGTCGCTGTGTCTTCAGACCCTCAACCAACCAAACCGTCCACCTAGTTCCAAGTGCTAGTTGCGACAACAAACAGGCAATAGTTTATGCAATATCTGCCAGGCATCTAAGCCTCCTTACACAAACATTTTGGTGACCCCGACGAACACGCTAACCGTGGACGTCAACCACAGGAAATCCGTAACTCTTGGGATTGTCCTAACTTTTTCACTCGCCATAAAAACTATTTGGTGAGCCCTGACTCACAGGAAATTGTCCTGAATACGTCAAACCAACAGGAAAGATTCCGTAACTATTGGGAATTTTCCAGAATTTCACTTTTGCCATAGAAAATTGGTGAGACCAACAGGGAAAGTTTCATCACTTCTGGAAACTTTCTTCTTTTTTGACACTGTCAAAAGCCTTCAAATCCTTTCTAGAGTTCTAGATTCTCCAAGTCTATTGACCAGTTGTTAGTTCCTTCGACCACACACGGTTGCGAAAAGGAGCGTATCCAGCTGTAAAAGCGAATAAAACACTCCCACCGGTCAGGAATTTAAACAATTGTCAATATGTCTAACAAGGAGGAGCAAGCAGTCAAAGAGACATTAGACTTGCAGGAAGAGATCAGTCAAGAGATCTCAAGGCTTATCCGCAACTTTAGAAAAGATTCAGCGGATAGAAAATTAAATCCAACATATTACCAAACAAAGTTGGTCGCAATCGATGAAGTATGGAATCGATTTGCGGAGAACGACAAAAATATTTCTGCAACATATAGAACCGAAGAATATTTAAAGTTCTACGTCGACTGTCGCGATTCATACGACAAATACAGGAATATTATAGTCGACTCAATGGCTCAGAGCTCAAGCAATGCCCCAAATCAGGCAACCGCGAACATAGGCCGGGAAACTGCAGACGTTGCAAGCTTAGCGCAACCTGCACGTAAGCTGATATCAGCATGTCGGCGACAAAAAGCAATCGCCGACTCAATCAAACGGGCTCTGAAAGAATGTTCAGAGACCGGCAGGGTCGTATCAAGGAGTTCAATAAACTCATTGTGGCCCCAATACCAAGAGATCCATTTCTCAATCCATGAAGAGTACGAAGAACAATGAAGATGTGCAGTTGCCCAGAGTCAGCATCCCCAAGTTCGATAGGGATCTACTCAAATGGACGCAATTCTTCGATTTGTTCAAATGCATGGTACATGACACCAACATGCCCACAGTCAGGAAGATGTGGTACCTTAAAACCACTGTGACTGGAGAGGCAGAGAGACTTATAAGGCATATCGATCTGAAAACGGAGAACTACATGAGCGCATGGGAAATACTAGTTGATGCATACAACAATCCCCGCCCTGTAGCAGATACGATTCTCAATCGCCTTCTGCAACAACAAACAAACAGTGACGACCCAAGGTCACTAAAGGAGTTGTATATTACAACAATTGAGTCTCTAGCATCATTAAAGGGACTAGGCATTGATGTATCCAGCTGGGATACAATCATAATTGCCATCTTAAAGCAAAAATTGGATCTTGCGAATAGAGCCCTATACGAACAATCGTTAGACGGCTCAAGAGAGCTTCAAGGGCTCGATACGATACTAAATTTCCTGGACCAGCGAAGTCGAGTGCTGGGAACAGGAAAACGCAGTCAGTCAACATAACTCCGTTTGCAACCAGCCAGGAATATTCTACGAACGGCTCGGCACATCCAGAATGGCAATTTCCGAATGAAAAATAATTGTATATTACGATTTAAAGCCATATTGGAGCGACATGGAAATATTGGCCAACGGGATAGCGGAACTGAAACACAAATGTTCAGAACTCCGAAACATCAATGCGTGTAGATCAGTGTCTGAGCATTTTCAACATGTATACAGCGAGCTGCAATCAGGAAATGAGCTGATCCATCATTCCCGGCAACGAAGAGCACCACTTGACATAGTTGGAAACGTAGCGAGTTCACTATTTGGCGTTCTGGACTCAAGATGCGCCGAGGACATGTCCAAGGTGATCAAGGAGGTCAAGTCCAATGACGACGTGTTAATGATGCTCTTGAAAAATCAGACGTCAATCTTGGATTCAACAATAAACATAGTCAGGACGAGCAATTCAGCCACCAACGATCGGATCAGAACACTAGAGAGCCAAATAGGTACAATCAATCTGGAAAGAGGAACGTACCAAGGCGACCACCTACAACAAGCGTTTATAAGTCTGACAACGCAACTAACACTGGTGACAACCGGATTGCAGCGGATGCAAAGTGGGATAGCTAATGTGCTCACTGACATGCGCCATCGAACCATCAGTCCAATACTAGTGTCTCCCAAGCAACAAAGGGAGCAACTGGACCAGATTCGGGAACATATCCCACCGGATCAACTGCTTCCAGTAGCATCGGCTAATATTATCCAGCTTTATAAAATTATGCATGCCGAAGGCACCACAACGAGCAGCCACGTCATCTTTAAGATATCGCTGCCACTGGTGTCTGTAACACAACAGGAAGTGTTCAGCATTATGGCGATCCCAACATGGAAGGGTGGAAGCTGGCAGCAATTCAGGCTAACAACCGAAATCATAGCCGTCAATGCCCATAGAGATCAGTTCATGGGATTGACCAAGGATGAATTCAAGCAGGTCTAGAACTGCCACAAGACGAGCACATCTGTTTCAACCATCAAGCCACATTCAGCGTGGAAAATCGGTGTGAATTCCAGTTGTTTAATAACAAAACGGAAACTATCTGCGAGGTCTCCCAGTCGAGGGCCGAGCTGTGGTGGTCAGCAACGCATCAGCAAAACAGGTGGATGTTTGCCACGCGCTGGCACGTTGAACTTCAAGCGGTGTGCAAAGGAACATCGTTCACAGTGAATCTTAACGGAACAGGCTTGTTGTCACTGGCCCCAGGCTGCACTGCATGCAACTCAAAAATTAGCGTGAGCACATTCAGCACCATAGTCAGCGAAACTAAGGCTACATATATTCGTTATGGCAATATCACAAGGATTGACCATAAGAACCCACCTGAGCCACGTCAAGGAACGGCAGCCAAGGAAGTCAACTTGGAGGAGCTGGGCACTTTGCAACACCAGTTGGACAAATTAAAGGAGACCACTTGGAAAGATCAGACCAGCGCGACTCAGCATCATCAAGTAGTCGCTTATATGGCCCTACCAATGTCAATACTATTGGGTATTGCATGGGTTTTCAGACGAAGGGTCTGCAAATGGACACCAGCACGCCGGGCTCCCGAAATCAAGCAGAACACGGACCAGCTACCACCAGAACCTACCCCACGAAGTTTCGCGTTCGACCTTAGCGAAGGTTGAACCCTTGTTCAACGGCCGGGAGAATGTTCAGTCGCAGGAGTATGTAGTCATAAGTATGATATTTAAGACACGACACACATAATGTAACAATTCGTCAATCGCAGCGACATGCATTTATCGTAAATAAAGTATCAATTACCAGGTCAAGCGAATATGCATAGTCTGCTGAGACGAGTAAATGAACTGGGGCAATGGTCTCAGTTCCTAACACTAACCCACATTCACAGTAACCGCACACTATTTGTTATTCGTTATTTCTGTTAGCATAAGCACTTTTGTACCTATAAATATTGTTAAGTTTCATTAATAAAGTGAGTAAGAGTTCTACCTCAACAACGAGCTTTTATTCATGCGTCAGAGGCTGTCGCTGTGTCTTCAAACCGTCCACCTAGTTCCAAGTGCTAGTTGCGACAACAAACAGGCAATAGTTTATGCAATATCTGCCAGGCATCTAAGCCTCCTTACACAAACAGTTTGTTTAACTTAAAATTATTTGTTATAAGTTATTCTTAACTGTTAGTTGCCTTTGGACTTATTGTTGTTTTATTTTATTCTTCCACTTTTTGTTGGACAACCGAATTGGAATTATTATCCAAGTTGAAGGGGTTTTTAATGTGTGTTGCGTAAGTTTTATTCGAGAACTGAATTATAAAATTTAATTTATTTTTCACTCGATGTACTTTTTTTTCGTATTCTTTTTGTATCCTACCGGCTGCGCCAGTAAAATGTTTATTAAAATTGTATTTTATTAGAGCCGAACAAATGTCCCGTCGATTGACTAAGGACAACGCTGAGATCGAATTAAAAACGCCGATTAAATATGACGTCTTTATTAGATTGATCTTGGCTTAAGACTAATTTCTTGTTACAAAATATTTATTGTGTTGCCTTTGTTCGCATTGGTTGAAAATACATAAAATTGAGAGCGAGATTGCCCGCTTGGTTGTATACAATAATTTCTATATAATCTTATGCTGTTGAATACCGGCATCGCCTGCTCCGGATTTGGATTGCTGTGTTTGTGTGAGAACATATCTGTGGGAACATATCTGAATTTGTGGATATGTCACTATATATATTCACCGATAAAAATCTGGTGTTTGGCCGGTGGGCCTTTACACCACCTTGGTAAGGATTCTTACGTCCCCCATGTCCTGACGGTCCCTGTTTACAGGAGCCATTCTAAAAGGATGCCTCGAGCCAGGAGGAACCTCAACGGCCCAGAGTCCCTTTCCAGAAATTATTTATATTTTTCGGAAACCCCAGAACAAGGAGGTGCCGTTGTTGACGAGATTTTTAGGGGTGGGTTTTCATGACAAAGAGACTGCAGAATTTAATTTCCCACTCTGGGCGGGAAAGAGCTACCAGCGGCCGGACCCCCCTCTGGACTGGAGGAAAAGAGGCTCGCGATTGCAAAGCAGCCTGTCCCTGCAGCCCTGACCTAAACCACGGCCTGGAATAACCCAACGTCCGCGGTTCTGCAGCTCCGCCTGGAGTACCCAACGGCGGGGCTGTTTCCCCAATTACTCACTCGTGGCTCGCAATATCCCGTGGCCACGCCTGGACTAATCCCTGCGGCAGGCCCCTGAGACTGGCCAGACGGCTTGGAAAGACCCCAACAGCCGCCCGGAATTAATCTCAGCGGCGTGGCGGTCTTGTTCCCGTCCTGCCCAGATCGGTGCCTGGAATAACCCAACGGCGGCCGATGTGGGGAGGAGGGGCGCAGTGGGTCGCGTGGTTTTTCTTAGACGGATTAGGGAAATAACAAGACGGGAGTTTGCTTTTGCTACTTATCGTTGTCTATTTCACTGTGATTTCTATCGTTTCTATGTATTTATTTGTGTCTCCCGTTCCCTCTCTGTCTGGCACACACACACCAGTGGAAAAAACCTTGGATGCTTGAATATATGCGACCCTGCCGCGCTCACCCGTGGTCGGCTGCCGGTTCTCGCTGAAAGTATCCTTGTCGACTTGATACTGTTCGTTGTCATGGTCTTCGTTGTCAATTTCACTCCCTTGGTCTCGGTTTTGTTTTACTTTTGGGAAATTCTTGTACTTTTTCACTTAATGGCTTTTTCACGAGTGATCGCTTCTCTGATTGTCAGCTCGGCCGTGACCCAATTCTGCTGTCATTTCTCGGCTGCGCTGTCGCGATCCCACGGCACGCGCCGTTCCGCATTCCATGCATTCTTTGCATTCCTGAGCTTCCTTCCTGCTCTCTCTCGGGCTTGCAGGTGGCCGCCGGCAAATATGTTTTGCATTCCTGTGCGCTGCCGGCGCCTGCGCAATTGGCCTCTCTGCCGGTTGCCTGCTGCTCCCGCGGCTGCGCATTGCGAAATCCAGCGTTCCGGTCCTTGGGATGCGGCGCTGGGATGATGCGGCGCTTGGCGGTCTTGCGGGAGATATTGCCGGTGTGTGCTGTCCTGCGATGTTGCCGCCGAGGTGGCCGAGGTGGTGTGTGCTTACTATTTATCCCTAACCTACTTTGTTCAGTCGCAGCATTATTTAATGATAAGCAATAATATTCATCCACAATAACAACAAGTATTAACACCTCAGTCGCAGCAACATGCAGTTATCGTAAATAATTCAAATAATCAAATTACCAAGCCACGCGAATATGCATAGTCTGCTGATATGAGGTAATTAGCTGGGGCAATGGTCTCAGTAGCTTGCAATAACACACACTCACAGTAAGCCCACACCATTTAGTACACGTTATTTCTGTCAGTAAGAGTTCTACCTCAATCAGAAGCTTTACTCATACATCAGAGGCTGTGTCTTCAGACCCTCATTCAACCAACCAAGCCGTCCACCTAGTTCCAAGTGCTAGTTGCGAGAACAAAAGGCAATAGTTCAAGCACTATCTGCCAGGCATCTAAGCCTCCTCATAAACAGCTCCTATTAATTCCCCAATAACTCTCTTTCTGTGGTTCTAATTTAGTATTTGTTGGTAAATATAAACATTTTATCAATAAAACTGGGCTTCCGGAATCTATTAAACACTCAGTAATGATTAGCTGCCACAAAAAATTTTAAATATTCTTACAAAATTATTATTCTTGTTCTGGAAGCATACCGCAATTTAATGATCCTCCGTTCCGCATGTTGTTGACGAGCTTTTAAGGGTGGGTTTTTGTGACCAAGAGACTGCAGAATACAATTGCCCATTCTGGGTGGGAAAGCGCTACCGGCCCGGGAGTTACCCAGCGGCCTGTCCCCACGCCCGCAACTCAGACCTAAAACCACGGCCTGGAATAAACCCAACGGCCGCGGCCCTGAAGCTCCGCCTGGGATACCCAACGGCGGGGCTGTTTTCCCCAAAATACTGCCCGTGGCTCGTAGTAGCCCGTGGCCACGCCCGGGGTAGTCCCTGCGGCGGGCCCCTAAGATTGGGCCGACGGCTTGGAATGATCCAACAGCCGCCGGCCGCGCCTACGCCCGGAATTAATCTCAGCAGCGCACAGTGTAAGATTTTGTCAATCTAGAGCGCCTTTATTAAAAAAAATTATTTTTGGAGTCGATGCGCTTTAAGCTGCACTTTTGGAAATGTTCAACTATGAGGAAATCACAATCCAAACCAAATTAAAAATTTTTGCTTTGAAGATAACGATTTTTAAAGTGGAACGTTAGAAATGCCTGCAAACTTGCATTGGGCAGCGAGCATCAGTTGACAAAGTTTAGTCTTTTTAATTGCAGCGCGTAATCAGTGGGTGCAGCCAAAAATTATTTTTATCATATTAATTGATCTATTCTTTATCTATTTTCAATGACAAAAATATTTTTTTCCAACTTAAACTTTTTTTTTCTTTTTTTTTAAAAAAAATACCAAAAAGTAAGGGGTTTTTATATGTTTCCTATTTTCGGAGGAAAAAAACTTATATAATTCTATCCCATTCTATTACACAAGAACATACACCATTTGCAGCAATTCATATAGAATCAGTTTAAAAAATAAAATTTTTGTTTTGAATTTCCAAACAAATTTCGAAGATTTGGAAAAGATAAAGCCAGAAATTTATAAATAATATAAGTTTATAATGAAAACTTCGCGTGTACATACAAATGGTGATCTTATGGAGGTGCTACTGATATCATATGATATATTTCTTAAAAAATTGTACCACCACCATAAATTAGACACTAATAGCTTTCAGAGAATGTGCCCAACTGTTGTCTTAAGATCAATACGGTGACAATAGTTCTGAACCAAACTCGAATCAAATAAGCTTGACGGCCAAAAAAGCTGTAAAATTTCTTTATAAAATGACATTATTACATTTTATACCCTTGCAGGGTATTATAATTTCAGTCAGAAGTTTGCAACGCAGTGAAGGAGACATCTCCGACCCTATAAAGTATATATATTCTTGATCAGGATCAACAGCCGAGTCGATCTAGCCATGTCCGTCTGTCCGTCCTTCTGTCCGATTATACGCAAACTAGTCCCTCAGTTTTAAAGCTACCTGAATGAAACTTTGTAGTTAGTCTTCTATATACTCTCACTTGTACATAAGTCGGAACGGGCCGGATCGGACGACTATATCATATAGCTGCCATAGGAACTATCGGAAAATTTTTCAAAAAAAAATTATAACTTTGTCAGTTTTCAACCCATTTTCACCAAATTTGATATTTGCTCATTTAGTATTATTTCCGAATTTCGGTTTTAATTTCATGAAAATCGGCTGACTATATCCTATAGCTTCCATAGGAACAATCAGGAAAATTATAACTTTGTCAGTTTTCAACCAATTTTCACCAAATTTGATATTTGCCCATTTAGTATTATTTCCGAATTTCGGTTTTAATTTCATGAAAATCGGCTGACTATATCCTATAGCTTCCATAGGAACAATCAGGAAAATAAAAGAAAAATTCATAACTTTGTCAGTTTTCAACATATTTTCACCAAATTTGATAGTTACCCATATTTTACTATTCCTGAATTTCGATTTTAATTTCATGAAAATCGGCTGACTATACCCTATAGCTTCAATAGGAACAATCAGGTAAATAAAAGAAAATACCATAACTTTGTCAGATTTCAACATATTTTCACCAAATTTGATATTTAGCCATATTTTACTATTTCTGAAATTTTGATTTTAATTTCATGAAAATCGGCTGACTATATCCTTTAGCTTCCATAGGAACAATCAGGAAAATAAAAAAAAACATAGCTTAGCCGTGTTTAAAACCATTGCCATCAAATTTGAGATTTGGCAACAAATTATTATTTCAGAATTTCGTTTTTAATTTTTTGTTTAAACTCTGCAAGGGTATACAAACTTCGGTGAGCCGAAGTAAGCTTCCTTTCTTGTTAAATATTATTTCCGAATTTCGGTTTAAATTTCATGAAAATCGGACAACTGTATCCAATAGCTACCAAAGGAACAATCAGGAAAATAAAAAACCATAGCTTAGCCGTGTTTCAAACCATTGCCATCAAATTTGAGATTTGGCAACTAATTATTATTTCAGAATTTCGGTTTTCATTTTTTGTTTAAATTCTGCAAGGGTATACAAACTTCGGTGAGCCGAAGTTATCTTCCTTTCTTGTTTTTTTTAATTTGTATGTTTTGAAATGCATTTTTTTTTCATTTTGGCGCCCACGAAAATGCCACGCCCATTTTCTTATATCTATGCAATTCTTTGGGCTTTGTAGAATGTTCAGTTCAAATTTCAATTTAATATCTCAAAAAATACGAAAGTTATTGAATAAAGGCGCCCTAGATTGGCAAAATCTTACACTGTGCAGCGTGGCGGTCCTGTTCCCGTCCTGCCCAGATCGGTGTGGGTCGCGTGAATTGCTAGGTGGACTCGGGAAATAACATGATGGGATGTCGATTCAATATGTTTCTTCAGTTTATTTCGTAGGGAATTCTATCGTAATTCTATACATATATCGAAGGGAGCTCCATCGTAAAATAAGAACACTGTCAATTCTGTTAGTTTCCTCTGCCAAATCGAGAATGCCAGCAACTCTCTGCTTTCACATTCTCCTTTCCCACTTTCTAACTTTCACTGAAGTTATATAGTGGTCTCTCTCACTCTTACGTATTCCGCAGCACGAACAGACCGCACTCAGTAACAGACTCGTTACTATGTTCTAGTTACTCTGCGCCGGCGTAACCCGCCTAGCAACAAGGATTACAAGTTCACTAAAAGTGCCTTGACGTCGAAGTTTCTGGATTGCATGACGATGCACAATACATAGCTGATTTTGCACCAGTCTACTGAGATTATTTACTAGCTCTCCAACACGGCCTTCCTGACAAATCACACGTCCTCGTGTGTTCAATTTTTCCTTTTCTTATGCTAGTACCACGATTACTTTCTCCAAACAATATCAAATCAATTCATTTCATTTTAATATTCTATAAAGGCTTTACCATTTTCAAAGCTTATTACATTTCGTATTAGTGTAATTCCTTTAACTTTAATCCTTTCCTTTTTATACCCTTGCAGGGTATATTAGCTTCAGTCAAAAGTTTGCAACGCAGTGAAGAAGGCATCTCCGACCCTATAAAGTATATATATTCTTGATCAGGATCAACAGCCGAGTCGATCTAGCCATGTCCGTCTGTCCGTCTGTCCGTTTCTACGCAAACTAGTCCCTCAGTTTTAAAGCTATCTGAATGAAACTTTGCAGTTAGGCTTCTATATACTCTCACTCGTACATATGTCGGAACGGGCCGGATCGGACGACTATATCATATAGCTGCCATAGGAACAATCGGAAAAATTTACGAAAAAAAATTATAACTTTGTCAGTTTTCAACCAATTTTCACCAAATTTGATATTTGCCCATTTAGTATTATTGCCGAATTTAGGTTTTAATTTCATGAAAATCGGCTGACTATATCCTATAGCTTCCATAGGAACAATCAGGAAAATTATAACTTTGTCAGTTTTCAACCAATTTTCACCAAATTTGATATTTGCCCATTTAGTATTATTTCCGAATTTTGGTTTTAATTTCATGAAAATCGGCTGACTATATCCTATAGCTTCCATAGGAACAATCAGGAAAATAAAAGAAACAAGTAAGAAAGCTACAGTCGAGTGAGCTCGACTGTGAGATACCCGCTACCCATACTTAAACCAGAAAAGCGTCAGAACGCCAGAAAAAACAGTTAATACAATTTTGAACATAACGGACAAATGCAAATGCAAGTGTAATATAATCACATGCATACAAAAATACATACACGTGTATCTATGTGTGTAAAAACGCGTTATTATTGCATTTAAGCGGCTAATAATTTTTACCATTTGTTGTGGGCGAGGCTGCCGCAAAAGATTCCAGGAGGCACAGGCAAAAGAAATCCCACGTCGCAAAACGAGAAACCAACCCGGAGGCTCGAAAATGGAAAAGTCGGGGGCGTCGTGGTAAAAATTCAAAGGGCCGGTCAGCTTTATTACGCTGCATACATTGAACTAACTTAGCTAGCTTAACATAAGGGAAAACAGAAGCCGCTACAGCCAGAGCGGACGATCGGCGACGGCTGCTGCATTTAAAACCCGAGAGAGAGAGAGAGTCAGATTGTGCATGGAGGGGCGAGCGCGGATGCGCTCTTCAGCGCGGATGCGCTCTTCAACGCGGCTGCGCTCTTAAGTTTAGATGAGCGGCGGCATAACGGCCCCTCACCTAAACATCCCGCCCCCCTTGCAATCACTCGGGTTGCAACAGGTCCCTCGTCGTTACGGTTGGTGACAGGCTCCGGACACGACCCATCCAAACACGGTGCTCTGAGCCACCGGCAGTCCGTCCTGGATCTTCAGGAAGCCCGGTTGCATGATCCGCGGGTACATATCCGCGCCCAAGACAACGGAAATCGTCGCCGGCAGATAGAACCGCTCATCCGCCAATGTCACGCCTCGGAAGTGGGCGCGCACCGCCTCGCTCAGCTCACGAGACGGCGTACGAACGCGCACGTGAGGCTCGATTTTAAACACGACATCTAGCCGTACGCTATCATCGATTTTGGACTCCACGGTGGCCGAACAAACTTGTTCGTCCCCCACGCTGGTAGTGGGCAGACGGAAACACGCCGCCAGCGATGCGTCGATGCAGCTCGAGGACGTACATGGGTCGATGAGGGCCCCCGTGTCGAAGATCCGGGTCCCGGTGTTAATACGCACTAGCGCAGTCGGCAGCACGTTAACGCTGTTCCGCTGCAGCAGCGACGATAGGGTGGGCGCAGCGGTCGCGTCCTGCGGGGGCCCTTGACGAGAGGCGGAAAATTGCCTAGGCGCGGATGACGCGGGCGGACGAGCGGTGGACGGCACCCGATGAGTGGCGGACGAAGGCCGTGAAGCATCTGAGGCATCTGAAGAGCGCCGGGAAGTCGATGGCCGTGGACCGGCTTGTGAATGCCGGAAAGTGGCGGACGCAGGCCGAGAAGGACCCGAACCGCGCCGGGAGTTGGCAGATGACGGCCGAGCGCCAGCTGAGACACTCCGTGTCCTGTCTCCCGCGCTCCGTGACCGGTGCTCCTCCTGACGCGGCTGGCGCCGAGCCCGCGGCTTCTCCACGAGGTGCAGCAGCGAGTGGTGATCCTGACCGCACGTCCTACAGCAGTCTCCACGCCGACACGATCCGTCGGAGTGCTCGTGAGCCAGGCAGCTGGAGCAATACCGGTTCACGAGGACCGCCCGGAGCCGCTTCTCGGCACTGAGTCTCAGAAAACTCCGACACTTTTTCAACGGATGGATCCCGCTGCAGACTCGGCATCGGTAGGACTGTGTACCTCGAGTACATCTGCTTTCCAGTGACTGGGCGCTGCGTGGACGTGGCGACATCTTGCTGAATATGACTGGCGGAAATATGATGAAGAAACAAAAACGTTATCAGAATTGGTGTGAATTTCGATTTGGAACTACGGGCAGGGCTACGAGACAGCACAATGGACAGGAACATTGGAGCAGAAGAAATGCATAATTATTGTGGGCAGGCGGACGCTTCCATCGGAAGAAGCACGACCTTCGCAACGGGCCGCTTGACGAGCCCTCGCGCGGTGCGGATGTCGATCACGCGGACATGGCCATCGGATCCTGGATACACCGCGTCAACCCTGCCTAATCGCCACTCATTGGACGGAAGGTTGTCCTCCTTGATGACCACCATATCCCCAACGCGGAGATTCCTCGTAGGGGCTCGCCACTTATTCCTCTTATGGAGCTCCTTGAGGTACTCTTCCTTCCATCGCAGCCGAAATTGCTGCTGAAGAGCCTTCAGGTGCTGCCAGCGGTTAATAATGGACGTGGTGTCCCCCTTTAATTCGGGTTCAACCGTGGCGAGAAGTGGACCTCCCACAAGAAAGTGCCCGGGTGTAAGCGCCAAAAGATCAGCAGGGTCTTCGGACATTGGCGGCCGCGAATTTAGGCACGCCTCGATCCTCGCCAGAAGAGTAGCCAGCTCCTCAAAGGTGTATTTCCGCGTTGCGGTGGACTTGTAGAACAAGGTCTTGAAGCTCTTGACGCCTGCCTCCCACAGGCCCCCCATGTGGGGGGCTCCCGGAGGAATGAAATGCCAGAGAAGCTGCTGGTGACTATATGCACCAGTCACAGCCCCTTTTAGGCTCTGGAGAAAATCGCGAGATAGTAGGGCCGCTGCCCCCACAAAGGTCTTCCCGTTGTCCGACTGCACTTGACGGGGGCATCCTCTCCGGGACACGAACCGAGCGAAAGCAGCCAGAAATTTCTCGGTCGTGAGGTCCGACGTAGGCTCTAAATGGATGGCCTTAGTGGAGAAGCACACAAACACCAACACATACCCTTTTGTGATGAGGCAGGCTCGCCCCGTATAGTTTTTGATTTCGAAAGGACCGGCATAATCCACACCGGTGTACGTGAATGGGCGCGAAAAGGACGTCCGTTCCTTAGGTAGCTCTCCCATAAGTTGCGTCTGCAACTTCTTCTTGTGGATGACACATACCTTACAAGAATAGACGACGGACTTGACCAAATTCCTCACCCTTGGAATCCAGAATTTGGCCCGGATCAAACGGATCATCAGCTGATTACCCCCATGCAGCGTGATGCGATGCGTAAACTGAACAAGGAGTCGAGACAGATGGCAGTCGTACGGAAGGATTATAGGGTGCCGTTCGTCATATTGGAGGAGTTCAGAGGACGTGACCCGGCCACAGGCTCTCATAAGGCCTTGCGAATCCATGAAGGGATTTAGATTTTGAATCGAACTGGATGCTGATACTGGACGCTTTTCGCTTAAGCAGCCAATCTCAGAAACGAAGTGTCTGCGCTGAGTGACGGAAACTAGAAGACGTTCAGCCGACGTAATCTCATTAGCTGTCAGGTGCTCTTCGCACGGAGATCGAATCTTCCGCGCGCTCTGGATGAAGCGATAAACATAGGCAAGGACTCGTAATGCCCTGTCGAGTGTGGAAAAACGTTCAAGAAGATCTTCGGGGGGCGCCTTCGCGACATGGACCTTGACTGCTTGCTTCTCGAGTTCCGTCACAGGGGCATCACTGCCTTGACTGGGCCAATCGCTGCGAGGCCTTTGCAGCCAGTCAGGACCGTGCCACCACAACTGGTTGTCCGCAAGATCTTGGAGAGCTACGCCCCGGCTAGCGAGATCTGCAGGGTTGTGCTCGGATCGGACATGAGCCCATTTCTGCACGTCGGTGAACTGGGTGATTTTGGTCACTCGGTTGGCCAAGAACGTCGTCCACTGACACGCTGGCTTCTGCAGCCAAGCGAGGACAATAGTCGAGTCCGTCCAACAGTGTAGGGCGGACGCGGCCCCTGGCATCTTTGGCAGAACGGCGGTGGCCATCTCCGACAACAACAGAGCACCGCACAGCTCTAGCCGAGGGAGCGACACCGTTTTAACTGGGGCCACTCGAGTCTTTGCAGTCAGCAGGTTCACTATTACCGTAGACCCAACCTCGACACGGACGTAAATTGCTGCGCCGTACGCCTTCTGTGAAGCGTCGCAGAACCCGTGGTGCTCGATCTTTAGGTGTGGTCGGAACGAGACCCATCGAGGAACACGAATCTGATCGAGTACCGAGTAATTCTTCAGGAAGTCAACCCATCGCTGACAGAAATCTTGAGGGAGGGCGTCGTCCCACCCTAGATCCAGAAGCCAAATGTCCTGCATGAACATTTTTGGCCGGACAATGAAAGGAGCAAGCCAACCTGCTGGATCGAACAATTTGGCAATTTGGGAGAGGATTTGGCGCTTCGTGAATGACGAGCCGGAAGTCAATTCTGGCGGAACAAAGAAGAACTCGTCCGTCGTCGCTTTCCACCGCACGCCGAGTGTCTTGGCCGTGCTCTCTGCATCGATATCGAGGAAATCAGCACGAAGGAGGTGGTCGCTCGGAATGTCGACCAGGATCGCCTTGCTATTCGACGTCCATTTCCTAAGAGGAAACCCTGCCGACTCGAGGGCCTCCTTTAGCTCCCGAATCGCAGCTTGGGCTTCGGCTTTGGAGTCTGCCCCCGCGAGAACGTCATCGACATACATAAATTGCCGGATAATTTGGCTTGCCTGCGGATACTTCAACTCTTCGTCGTCAGCGAGCTGCTGTAGGACACGAATCGCTAGGAATGGGGCACAATTGACACCGAAGGTGACCGTTTTTAATTCGTAGTCGCGGATATCCCCATCGGGATTGCGGAACAAAATACGTTGGAGCGGAGTATGCTTGGGGTCTACCCAAATTTGCCGATACATCTTCTCGATGTCGGCGTTGAAGACAAACCTGAAGTATCGCCACTTTAGGATTTGAATCGTCAGGTCGGATTGTAAGACTGGGCCCGCGTAAAGAATGTCGTTCAGACTGGTCCCGTTTGCGGACGGGCTCGAAGCATTGAAGACTACTCGCACCTTGGTGGTCGTGCTTTCGGGCTTGAAGACGGCATGATGTGGAAGATAGTAGGTAGCGGAACTGCTCACGGGAGAAACCTCGGTCATGTGGCCTAAGTCGATGTATTCCTGGATTACAGAGTCATAGCGGGCCTTAAGGGGCGGATCCCTCTTCAGGCGCTGCTCATTACGCAGGAATTGAGCAAGAGCAAAGGACCGTGAAGCCGATAGCTCGGAACCCTTCTGCTCGGGGTCGCGTAAGGGGAGCGTCACAACGTACTTGCCACACTCATCCCTTCTCGTCGTCTGGACAAAATTGTGCTCGCAAACTGAATCCGATTCCGAACTGATCTGTGTGGGCACATCTTCCACCTCCCAGAATTTGGTGAGGAGCTGATCCAGTGAGTCACCGAGGCTACGGGCAACTCGTGTGGAAAAAACGGACACGCTGCGGGGGTTGGCTGGAGATAATGGGCCTGTCAGCACCCATCCAAAAATGGTCTCCTGACCGAGAAGCGACCCGCAGATGTTAGCCTTGGAATTACCGAGGAGAATGGACGGAAGAATGTCAGCTCCTATTAACACATCGACTTGGGAGCTCTCAAAGAAGTTGGGGTCCGCTAGGGGAATGTTGGGCAGCCCCTTGAGACGATCTCGCGGAATCGGATATGATGGCAGATTTCCTGCCAACTGCGGAAGAACGTAAGCCGCAGTCTCTAACTGTAGCCCGGGTCTAGATGGCGACCGAATGGAGAAATGGCACAATTTAGTAGACTGCGCGGAAATGGTCTGATTGAGGCCGGAAACTTGGGCTTGAATCGTCTTGAAAGGAAGCTTGACAAGGTTGAACAGTCGTTCTGTTATGAAAGTGGCTTCGGACCCTGAGTCTATCAGTGCTCGTGCCTGGAAGCTGCACCCCAAATGGCACACGTTGATAAGGGCCGTGCCCAGTAGGACGGCTCCTGACCCGGAGGCGAAACACACCTGCACATCCGACTGATCCTCTGAGCCGTTTGTGCTTCTGGCAGTCTGTGCGGTTCGAGCCCTTGCTGGCGTAGGCGGACTTGGAGCGGTAGCGAACGGATTGCCGCGGTGCAGGAGGGTGTGGTGTCGGCTGTGGCATGTGAAGCAGGTATGGGCGCTCGTGCAGTCTCGCTGCTGGTGCCCTCGGGCAAAACAGTTTAAGCATAACTGCTTCCTCTTAATGTAATCAGAGCGCCCATTTACGTCCATTTCTAGGAACCGCGGACATAAGCGAATGGGGTGGCTCTCCCTCGAACAGAGATCGCAGCCCTTTTGGCCCGGAACCACTCGAGTCTCGTATGAATTGAGTCTCCGAGCAGGGGCAGTAGGAAGTCCCGACCTTGGCGGAAATTGCCCGGAGCCACTAGGCCTGACGTCGTCGATGGCCTCCAGAGTGCGATGGCGCTCTGTCAGGAAGTTATCTAATTCCTTCCATGTTGGAATTTCGGCCTTGTTATGTACGGATTGCTCCCACATAGAAAGTGTGACTTTGGGGAGCTTTGAGGAGATCATAAACACCAGGAGACAGTCCCAAGCCTCAACATTGATGGAGGACATTTCTAGAGCTGTCAGACAACTCTGAATGGTGGCTTGCAGCTCCTTCAGCGCGACCCCGGACTCTTGAGAAATAGCCTGGATGTTGAAGAGGATCTTCAACTGGCTATTGACCAATAGACGCCGGTTCTCAAAGCGGTCTGTGAGGCTTTGCCATGCTGCGACAAACCCCTCATGGGTAAGCGGAGCCTTCGAAACAATAGCGTGCGCGTCACCACTTGTTTTGGACAGCAAGTGAAACAACTTCTCTACCGGGGTGAGCCGCGAGTTTTGGATGTAAATGGCCGTAAACAAGTCTCTGAAGGTGGGCCACCGAAGATAATCACCCGCAAAGACCTCGGTATCCACTGGCGGTAACCGGCAGCCTGAAGACGCGGGCGTGTGCATATTAACGGAAGCCTGAGTGGATTGGGAGGCAATTTGCTCCTGAAGCTGGGCGATACACCTCGAATAAACGGAGTAGCAGTAGCTGTACTTCGATTCCAGCACTGTCGAGTTGGCCGTATTGTTGTCGGACACGGCAAGTAGATCGGAGCAGCTCTCATAGCTCTTCTCCACCTTCTCCCACAGGGCCCGAATTTGGTCCCGATGGACTTCACACATATACTGGGTGCATCGTTCCGTTTCTGGGGCGCCCGGAGTATTTATGTTGGCCTCAAATTGGCTAATCCGATCTGTTGTGGCGATGAACTTTTTCAGCGCCACTTCGACCGCACTTTGAGCCATTTTTGCCACGGAGCGAGTCTGCCTTTGTGAGGGACCGGGAATGGTATCGACGGATTCGTCGCTCTTTGACCTTGCAATGGCACTGGTTGCCTTAGGCTTTAAAAGAGGCGTCCGCGGAGATGCGGATTGAGATCTGTCCAAACGGATGGATGGGATCGGACGCGGCTTTTTGTCGTCTCCCGTGGGCATTCTCAGAGTCAAATTAGCTGGTCAGCGCTTGTCGATTGACTTGCGCAATAGGTGCCTCGTGCGAAGCAGTGGCTGGTCACACTACTGTGATGAGAAAGGTGAGATCGCGGCGGCCGTTATGCCGCCGCCCATCTAAACTCCATTTATTAAAATTGCTTCTCGAATATCTTATAAGATTCTTTTCCGAACACAACCAAGAACGGATAAGAATATTTAGTTGGTCTAATTGGTCAACCAAATGAGGCATGCTGCCAGCAGCCGTTTGTGGCCATACAAAATTATTTCTTTAATAACTTCGACAATTTTTATTTGATCGCAACCAAATTTTCAGGGATTACACAGACTATAGTTCTTAATATACATAACTCTAGCTTTAAAATTATACGCTTAATACGCTTTTTTATGATTTGCGGGGGCGGAAGTGGGCATGGCAAAAATTTGAAATAAACTTGATCTGCGTGCAAGCATAAGAAATACTGTCGAAAAAAAATTAGAGCTCTATCTCTTATAGTCTCTGAGATCCAGTGTTTCATACGGACAGACGGACAGACAGACAGACAGACAGACGGACATGGCTAGATCGACTCGGCTGTTGATCCTGATCAAGAATATATATACTTTATAGGGTCGGAAATGCTTTGGTGAAAATATGTTGAAAACTGACAAAGTTATGAATTTTTCTTTATTTTTCCTGATTGTTAATATGGAAGCTATAGGATATAGTCAGCCGATTTTCATGAAATTAAAATCAAAATTCAGGAATACTAAAATATGGCTAAATATCAAATTTGGTGAAAATATGTTGAAAACTGACAAAGTTATGGTTTTTTCTTTTATTTTCCTGATTGTTCCTATGGAAGCTATACGATATAGTCAGCCGATTTTCATGAAATTAAAATCAAAATTCAGGAATACTAAAATATGGCTAAATATCAAATTTGGTGAAAATATGTTGAAAACTGACAAAGTTATGGTTTTTTCTTTTATTTTCCTGATTGTTCCTATGGAAGCTATACGATATAGTCAGCCGATTTTCATGAAATTAAAACCGAAATTCGGAAATAATACTAAATGGGCAAATATCAAATTTGGTGAAAATTGGTTGAAAACTGACAAAGTTATAATTGTTTTTTGAAAATTTTTCGGATTGTTACTCTGGCAGCTATATGATATAGTCGTCCGATCCGGCCCGTTCCAGGATCAGGAAACTCTATCCTATTGCTCCCATACGAACGATCGGGTTAAACTAAAGATAAATTAATGAAATTTTAGGAGCTGAAATTTGTTGCCCTTTTAATACTATGTAGCAATTTTGAGCTGAATCGGATAACGCTTTCCTTAGAAACTATCAGACAAGCCGGTCATTTTTGCTACTGCAAACAGCAACCAAATCGGCGTTGAAAACAGTGAAGTTATCCAAATTGCACAAAAAGTGCGCAAAAATGCACCTTGAGACTACATTCACTTGAACAAGAATTAAATGGTTAATAACACAGTATAAATCTTATGGTAAAACTAGGTGAAACTATTTTAATTTCTCTATTTAAAAATTAGGTTTCACTTTAACATTTAACTCGGGAAAGAGTTCACAAATACATAAAATACAAAGACAATACGATCAACTCCTACTATTTACACCCACAAGCACTTAGATTACATGAATAATCATTTAAAAAAACATAATTTTTCTTTTGTTTTTTAAACTTTTACAATCGCCTATTTTGCGACTGCCTTATTTAACTTTAAACGAGAGTGTTAACAGCGCTGTTTGGCGTCTGGTTGCTTAATACTGGATCGTTCTTTCAAAATTTCTAGTATTCAACATGGAAGCTTAATGTTTTCTTAACGTTATAATATTTTTTAAAAAATATGTTGAAAACTTTTGAAAAATGACTTATGGCCACCAAACCAGTCTGCGGCGGTCAACATACCCTTAAGCGTGCCCATTAGCCGTTCTACCTGGCCATTAGCCCTACTTGCACCCGTAGCAATTAAATGTAATTCGATCTTCTGGGAAAGACAAAATTCGCGAAAGCCCGCGCTGGCGACCTTGCGACATTGATCCGCTATAATTCAAGTAGGTGACCCAAACAAACATATTACAGCTTTTACTGCTTTAATGGAACTTTCCATATCAATATTTAAGGTGTGATAAAAATAGATAAAATTAGGGAACGCATCTACCAAAACAATTACGTGCTCTTTCAGGTCATTCTTCCCGCTCAGCTTTCCCGTTATATCTATAGTATGTGCAAATGGAATATCTACCTTGGGAATCGGATGTAGTTCGGCCTGAATTTTCCCAACGATAGTTTGCACGTTATACAATTTTTAACAAACCTGCGAACATATTTTGACATATTTTCAAACCAGTAAACCTTATCCAACGTCTTCTCCCATCCCAAATGCATGATAGCTTCGTGGACATGGTTAATCACCGACCATCTGAATGCTCTTGGAACTACTGGTAACCATTTCGTTTTACCATTTCTCTGTATTTTCCTGTACAACATTCCTCGTCTCAATTCATAGGTTTTATCAAGACCTACCGGTAGTTCATTATTTTTTAGTTTAGATGTTATATCTGGTAACTTAGACTCCCGCTGTTGTTCAGAAATTAACCAATTGTCAGAAATTTCCGTCAAGTTTAGTCTCTTTTCGACTACCTTTGCCACACTGATACTTTCTTTCATCAGCGGGTTTCGTGACAGAAAATCAACATGTGCCATACGCTCGCCTTTCATATGTTAAATATCAAAAACAAACGACTGCAAAAATCTCCACCATCTATGCACCCTTGGGGAAAGGTCCGATTTTGTACGACTAGCTCTAAGCGAATCACAATCAGTAAATACTACAAATTGTCGTCCTTGTAGATAATGACGAAAGCGTTTAATCGCATTAACAACTGCCCAAGTCTCGAGTTTGTATGAGTGATATTTCGACTCAGAGGGTGATGTACATTTACTGAAATATTCGACGACATGAGGTTTTTTATCAATTTTATGTAACAATATTGCTCCATAGCCAATTGAACTGACATCTATATGGAGTTCTATTGGATGTTAAGGGTCGAATATAGTTAACGCTGGTTCTTGGGTTAACAGGGATATTTTTATACCCGCTACCCATAGGGTAGAAGGGTATTATAACTTTGTGCCGGCAGGAAATGTATGTAACAGGTAGAAGGAAGCATTTCCGACCCTATAAAGTATATATATTCTTGATCAGGATCAACAGCCGAGTCGATCTAGCCATGTCCGTCTGTCTGTCTATCTGTCTGTCTGTCTGTCTGTCTGTCTGTCTGTCTGTCTGTCTGTCTGTCTGTCTGTCTGTCTGTCTGTCTGTCTGTCTGTCCGTCTGTCCGTATGAAACACTGGATCTCAGAGACTATAATTTTTTTTCGACAGTAGAGCTAGAGTCGCGAATTTCGGTATATATATTAAGAACTATAGTCTGTGTGATCCCTGAAAATTTGGTTGCGATCAGATAAAAATTGTCGAAGTTATTAAAGAAATAATTTTGTATGGCCACAAACGGCTGCTGGCAGCATGCCTCATTTGGCGAACCAATTAGACCAACTAAATATTCTTATCAGTTCTTGGTTGTGTTCGGAAAAGAATCTTATAAGATATTCGAGAAGCAATTGTATTAAATGGTAACAAATATTAGCCGCTTTAATGCAATAATAACGCGTTTTTACTCACATAGATACATGTGTATGTATTTTTGTATGCATGTGATTATATTTCACTTGCATTTGCATTTGTCCGTTATGTTCAAAAGTGTATTAACTGTTTTTTCTGGCGTTCTGTCGCTTTTCTGGTTTAAGTATGGGTAGCGGGTATCTCACAGTCGAGCTCACTCGACTGTAGCTTTCTTACTTGTTTTTAAACGGATTTGTTCATGTTTTGGCTGCCAATTAAACTCTCTATTACACCCTTGCAGGGTATATTAGTTTCAGTCAAAAGTTTGCAACGCAGTGAAGGAGGCATCTCCGACCCTATAAAGTATATATATTCTTGATCAGGATCAACAGCCGAGTCGATCTAGCCATGTCCGTCTGTCCGTTTCTACGCAAACTAGTCCCTCAATTTTAAAGCTATATGAATGAAACTTTGCAGTTAGGCTTCTATATACTCTTACTCGTACATATGTCGGAACGGGCCGGATCGGACGACTATATCATATAGCTGCCATAGGAACGATCAGAAAAATTTTCAAAAAAAAATTATAACTTTGTCAGTTTTTAACCAATTTTCACCAAATTTGATATTTGCCCATTTAGTATTATTTCCGAATTTCGGTTTTAATTTCATGAAAATCGGCTGACTATATCCTATAGCTTCCATAGGAACAATCGGAAAATAAAAAAAAATACATAACTTTGTCAGTTTTCAACATATTTTCAACAAACTTGATATTTAGCCATATTTTAGTATTCCTGAATTTTTATTTTAATTTCCTGAAAATCGGCTGACTATATCCTATAGCTTCCATAGGAACAATCAGGAAAATAAAAAAAAAATACATAACTTTGTCAGTTTTTCACATATTTTCACCAAATTTGATATTTAGCCATATTTTAGTATTCCTGAATATCGATTTTAATTTAATGAAAATCGGCTGACTATATCCTATAGCTTCCATAGGAACAATCGGAAAATAAAAAAAAATACATAACTTTGTCAGTTTTCAACATATTTTCAACAAACTTGATATTTAGCCATATTTTAGTATTCCTGAATTTTTATTTTAATTTCCTGAAAATCGGCTGACTATATCCTATAGCTTCCATAGGAACAATCCGGAAAATAAAAGAAAAATACATAACTTTGTCAGATTTCCACATATTTTCACAAAATTTGATATTTAGCCATATTTTAGTATTCCTGAATTTCGGTTTTAATTTCATGAAAATCGGACAACTATATCCTATAGCTTCCATAGGAACAATCAGGGTACTTGTATGCGACAGTGTTATCATTCAAGGCGCGGTAATCTACACAAAGGCGGTCGCTACCATTCTTCTTTTTAACTAGCATCATTGGACTAGAGAACGGGGAACCACTGGGACGAATAACATTGTATTTCAGAAGCTCATCAATTTTACCACGAACATGCTCCTTCTTTTCCTCGCTAAGTCTATATAAGGACGGCGCTGTACTGTCTTGTGTGGTTCTACTAGCCTAATTTCCAATTGGCCTGTTGTTACTCGAGTCTGTGGAATGCCTTCTATAAACCAGTGAAAATACCGTTTAAGAATATTTTCCAAAGCGTGCTTATCAGAGTCACTCAGGTCACCATTATCATTTACAAGACTTTCATAGTTAGTTATAGTTACAATATTAACTCTCTTCGACTTATGTAGACGGAATTGATCTATTGTAACACCAAAGCCCTGACCTAAAATTTCGCGGCCAATCATAACATCGTATTTCAAGTACTTATCCATAACTACATTATTATTATTTATTATTATTTATTGAGAAAACTGGCAAATAGCTGCCATATAAGGCCGTACCCTTACCTCTGACCAAGAAGGGAGTGTTTTTTAAGGATGTGCTCCGACTCACATCAGGTGGTCGGAGGTAAGGATAGGTATCGTAAAATACAAGCTGAATTAAAATCTAAGGACATCTCAACATGTAACAAATGGTAATTCTCATTATACAAAGAACATAAAACACGAAAAGGCTCATACATATTGAGGTTTGTCCTACAGACCTCCAGGGCGATAGGTCGAAAGTGACGGGAAGGCCTTGTAGGAACCGAGAGCCTTATAAGGTTTAAAAAATAATTTGATGAAATGTGACCATGGATGAGTTTGTGCATGAACATTACACCATTGCAGGTCCGACGGTCCTTAAGCGTAGGCAGGCCTAAAAGCCGCAGTCTGTCACAGTAGGAAGGCAGACGACGATGTGGATCCCAGTTTAAGCCACGAAGAGCAAACAAGAGGAATTGTTTCTGCACCGATTCTATTAGATCCTGATATTTCGCGTACTGGGGTGACCAAACACAAGAGCAGTATTCCAAAATAGGACGAACAAGAGAAACGAATAGGAGTTTGGAGGTATAGGGATCATGAAACTCCTTGGACCAGCGCTTAACAAAAGCGAAGACACCCTTAGCTTTACCAACAGTTAAGCTAATGTGATCATTGAAATTCAAGTTGTGGGTAAACAAAACTCCAAGATCTGTAACTGAACTGATGCGTTCAAGAGCACCAGTCTCTAAGTAATAATTGGCAATAAAACAGTTTTTCCGATAAAATGACATAGATTTGCATTTTGAATTATTAAGAAACAGCAGATTGTTGATGCACAAAGATTGCATGTTATTCAGGTCAGTTTGTAAAAGCAAATGAGACTCAGAGTTAGTCAGAGGCAAGCATAGTTTTACATCATCAGCGTACATCATTACCTGAGAATGAGCAACAACATTGGGCAAGTCATTGATGAAAATTGCAAAAAGAAGAGGTCGGAGATGGCTCCCTTGTGGAACACCTGAAGTCACGTAAACTAGATCCGAGAATGAGCCCTTGAATGCAACTCTCTGAGTACGGTTAGATAAATATGTTGCAATCCAGTCAGTCAATAAAGGGGGGAAGCCCAATAATGAAAGTTTTTTCAGCAAAAGCTGGTGATTCACTGAGTCAAACGCTTTGCTGAAATCCGTGAAGATAACGTCAGTCTGGGTATTGTATCTAAAAGCGTTTCGAATAACAGCACAGAACTCAAGAAGGTTTGTAGTGGTAGATCTTTGTTTCATAAAGCCATGCTGCGATGTGGATTGAGGATAAGTGATTATTCCTATCAGTGAAATTGGCTTTGCGGAAGCAGCGAAAGGTAGCAGGCTCGGCAGGAGCACAAGGCAGTAATGGAGCCGAAGCCTCGAGAATTATCTCGATGGTAGGGTGGTAAGCATCTTCAGGACAAGAGAGAGGGTCAATTCTAGAGACATATGCATGGGCGAAGTCCGACACAAAAATAAGGTCTAAGATTTTATCACAGCAGTTTTTAATATTATTCAATTGTCCTAAAGAGAGGTCAATAAGTCCGTGAATGAAGTCGTGAGGGACAGAGGGAATGAGAATATTAGAGTCAGGTGAGGGTATTCAGGATATGAAAGGGAGATTGAAGTCGCCAAGAACAATGAAGTGGTCATTTGCACCCAGAGTAGAGTGGATGTTTTGAATTAGGGATAAGTGCTGAGAATATAAATCGAAGTCAGACCTAGGTGGAATATACGAGCTAGACACAACAAATTCCAAAGTGCAGTCGAGGTCAATTATCGGAGCAAAGTTAGAGACAAGATTTGAGTTAACGGCGATAAGAACACCGCCGCCGATGCGTGTAGGACGGTCGCGCCTATAGACAACATAATTGCCTGCAAACAGTTCAGTATCACAGACAGAAGAGTTAAGCCACGTTTCCGTAAAGACAATTACGTCGGCATCAAAGGAAGCACTATTAACGTGCAGTTTGCTGAGCTTCCCCAGTAAACTACGAGCGTTCTGATAGTGGATGGAGAAAGAATCTATTAGTTTTTTGAAGGCAAAACTAGGGGAGTCTGAGGCGCACGAGTACGGGGATTATTTTTGTTAATAAATTCATGAACTATGGCATGTTTAGGCCAGACGGAAAGATCAAGAACCCTGTCCAAGAGACCATCAGAAAGTGCAATTTTAAACGAAGATATATCACGTCTTTGTTTAAAATTGAACTTAGAGACGACAAATTCGGTACCAGAGACAGTCAGCTTGCTGCTCAAATGGGTCTTAACGTCGTTTTCGGAAGCGCCAGGGTTCAGGCGGGAGACGAAGACAAACTTCCTGGAAGCAACGCCTGCAAGTGGCGCCGGTTTTCGCTGAGCAACTCCCGAGATTGTAGAGTGCTGTAATCCCGGCATGGTGAAAGGGGATGAAGAAACAGAGACCGCCGGTATCACAGGACGAGCGTCTCTATTGCTGTCCACCGCCGACACATTAGAAGCAGCAGCACGCGACGTGGAAGCCTGGTTAGCACTAACAGGCTGTCGATGCGAGGGTGCAGCGACATCGGCAAATAAAGATCCAAGATCCGCAGGTGATGCAGCCACGCGAGAATCTTCTGCCACATCCGAGGTGCTGTCCGTGGGTAAGTTTCGCGGGCTGAGCTGCATAAGGGGCTCGCAGGGTCTGGAACTTGTAGAGAATTATTAGGGAGAGTGCTCAAGTTTATGTTAGGCGAATGACTTAGCAGTTTCGGACTTTTGAAGTGGGACTCAGCCGTTTGGAAATGTATACTGTAATATGCACACTAGGGCGGGTCAATTGGTTCCTGTCCAAAAAATCCTGAAAATCGTCCCCCATAATCGGAATCTACGAAGAATTCTAAGAAAATTTCACCATGAACCCATGTGTATAAAATGAATTCCTAGTTCGCGCCGTGAAGCTTAGAGATTTCACTATGAGGTACCTTATGTACCTCAGTGAGGGTGCGTCAGCGTAGCCAGGAAGACGACGACCAGCTGATGCAGTGGGCACCAATATAGTTAAGCGACAGCCTGTGCAGCCAGAACCGGCCACGTCTTGCCATCTAAGCAAGGCAACGGAAAGGGACCGACAACGCTTCCTAGAGCGTATATATCTTTTTTACCACGCGGTGCATCATTTTTTTATATTGCACTGTGATGCATTTTTTTACCCTTGCAGGGTTTTATAATTTCAGTCAGAAGTTTGCAACGCAGTAAAGGAGACATATTCGACCCTATAAAGTATATATATTCTTGATCAGGATCAACAGCCGAGTCGATCTAGCCACGTCCGTCTGTCCGTCCGTCCGTCCGATTATACGCAAACAAATCCCTCAGTTTCAAAGCTATTTGAATGAAACTTTGTAGTTAGTATTCTATATACTCTCACTCGTAAATAAGTCGGAACGGGCCGGATCGGATGACTATATCATATAAATCTTAAAAAAAAAAAATATAACTTTGTCAGTTTTCAACATATTTTCACCAAATTTGACATTTGGCCATTTAATATTATTTCAGAATTTCGGTTTTAATTTCATGAAAATCTGACAACTTTATCCTATAGCTTCCATAGAAACAATCAGGAAAATAGATTAGCCGCGTTTCAAACCATTGCCATCAAATTTGAGATTTGGCAACAAATTATTATTTCAGATTTTCTTTTTTAATTTTTTGTTTAAACTCTGCAAGGGTATACAAACTTCGGTGAGCCGAACTTAGCTTCCTTTCTTGTTTTTATACCCTTGCAGGGTATATTAGTTTCAGTCAAAAGTTTGCAACGCAGTGAAGGAAGCATCTCCGACCCTATAAAGTATATATATTCTTAATCAGGATCAACAGCCGAGTCGATCTCGCCATGTCCGTCTGTCCGTCTGTCCGTTTCTACGCAAACTAGTCCCTCAGTGTTAAAGCTATCGGAATGAAACTTTGCAGTTAGGCTTCTATATACTCTCACACGTACATATGTCGGAACGGGCCGGATCGGACGACTATATCATATAGCTGCCAGAGGAACGATCCGAAAAATTTTCAAAAAACAATTATAACTTTGTCAGTTTTCAACCAATTTTCACCAAATTTGATATTTGCCCATTTAGTATTATTTCCGAATTTCGGGTTTAATTTCATGAAAATCGGCTGACTATATCCTATAGCTTCCATAGGAACAATCAGGAAAATAAAAGAAAAAACCATAACTTTGTCAGTTTTCAACATATTTTCACCAAATTTGATATTAGCCATATTTTATTATTCCTGAATTTTGATTTTAATTTCATGAAAATCGGCTGACTATACCCTATAGCTTCCATAGGAACAATCAGGAAAATAAAAGAAAAATTCATAACTTTGTCAGTTTTCAACATATTTTCACCAAATTTGATAGATACCCATATTTTAGTATTTCTGAATTTCGATTTTAATTTCATGAAAATCGGCTGACTATAGCCTATAGCTTCTATAGGAACAATCAGGAAAATAAAAAAACCATAGCTTAGCCGTGTTTCAAACCATTCCCATCAAATTTGAGATTTGGCAACAAATTATTATTTCAGAATTTCGTTTTTAATTTTTTGTTTAAACTCTGCAAGGGTATACAAACTTCGGTGAGCCGAAGTTAGCTTCCTTTCTTGTTTTTTTTAATTTTTCGGATCGTTCATATGGCAGCTATATGATATAGTCGTCCGATCCGGCCCGTTCCGACATATGTACGAGTGAGAGTATATAGAAGCCTAACTGCAAAGTTTCATTCAGATAGCTTTAAAACTGAGGGACTAGTTTGCGTAGAAACGGACAGACGGACAGACGGACAGATGGACATGGCTAGATCGACTCGGCTGTTGATCCTGATCAAGGATATATATACTTTATAGGGTCGGAGATGCTTCCTTCCCTGCGTTGCAAACTTCTGACTAAAACTATAATACCCTGCAAGGGTATAAAAATCATACCTTTGCTGTTTCTCAACATATTTACACCCACCCTTGCAGGGTATGACTATATCCTATAGCTTCCATAGGAACAATCAGGAAAATAAAAAAAACCATAGCTTAGCCGTGTTTCAAACCATTTCCATCAAATTTGAGATTTGGCAACAAATTATTATTTCAGAATTTCGTTTTTAATTTTTTGTTTAAACTCTGCAAGGGTATACAAACTTCGGTGAGCCGAAGTTAGCTTCCTTTCTTGTTTTATAAAATTTTAGATTTGGTCACTTTGAATTATTCTTGAATTTCGATTTTAATTTTATGAAAATCGGACGACTATATCATATCCCTGGCGTGGCTGCCTAGCATTTTCGCCACGCACACCAGGCAAACATATTTAGCCGAATGTTTGTATATCACTGGAGTGGACTGTATTGGTCATATTTAAGTGTAAATAAATGCATAAATGCATGCAACTTTATAATTTTAATCCCTTTTATTTACTTTATTTAACTTGTGCTGTCAGTGTTTGTTTTTCTTGTTCTTTTGTATTCCTCTTTTTTCCGTCTTCGTTTAGCCGTTGTTGCTCTGTTGCGATAGCTAAACGTTCTCTAAGCTCGCTTAATCTCACGCTCTCCCCCTCTCTTGCTCATCAACTCTCTCTGTGCAGCTGCACTGTTTTTTCATTATCTATCACCCCCGCTCACTTAAGTTTACAAGTAAAGGGGTAAGTCGAAAGAATGTCTTCTGATATCGTCTGCTTTTCCAAAACCTGTAAAAAGGTAATTTTGTCCAGCGATCTCACCATCGGCTGCTGGTTGTGCGACAACATTTTGCATGCAAAGTGCATTGGGGTTGCCGGCCGGACTGTCGATGACGTGAGAAAAAACATTTTCTTGCGCTACTGTTGCGATGCCTGTCGTGACGTTGAAAGGGAAATTATGTCTTTCATGCGGCAAACCAAGGGCAGTTTTAAGGAGCTGAACTGGAGTGGGCGGAGTTGTCCAAAAATAATTGCACCGGCTATCGTGGCAGGATGTCGGCCGTGGAAGTTGGATGGGGGTGGTTGCAGCTGGAAATTCCCACAAGTCCAAAAAAGAAGAAAGCGGCGAGATCGACTTCACAATGGGATGGCACTTTATTGGCACACTTCAAATTTAAGATTAAGTTAAAACTAAAGAGGGAAAAATCCCTGGACCGCGGAGTGGTGGGTTTCGCCGGGAGCGGGAGAGCACCGGAGAGCGGGAGTGCAAGCGGGAGTGCAAGCGCCAGTGCAGCGCTCGCTCTTACACTGCCGCTCGAAACTAAGCGCCCGCGAGCCGGATATCCTCGAACTTGGCCCGGATGGTGTCACTCAGAGCCCGTACTGGCGTGCGAATCCTAAGGCTGGAATCAAGCCTTAAAACGACGTCGAGCCTGAAGTCGCCCGTGCGGGATCGGATGGTCGCCGTGCAGACCTCCTCCTCGCCTGCCTGCGTGACGGGCAGCCGGTATGCCGTCGCCAACGACCGGTCAATACTGCTGACCGCCATGCACGGGTCGATCAGGGCCCCCATCTCAAACGTGGTGCTCCCGGTGTCGAGCAGCACGCAGGCGGTCGGGAGGATGTGGACCACCCTCTGTCGCAGATAGGCCGCCACGGTCGGAGATGGAGTGAGGGCCACTGCACGCGCTGGTTCCCTTGGGACGGGATGACGAGCCGCCGCGGGAGTGGGGGCCGCCGGCCGAGCAGGATCCCTGGAGACGGGCTGACGAGCGGGGCGTTCAGGGCGTGGACGAGAGGTTGATGGCACCTCCTCGTGCATGTGGAGCAGCGTGTGATGGCCCCCCCGCACGTTTTACATCCCTCGGTGCTTCGGCAGGTCCCTCCTGAGTGCTCGTGGGCGAGGCAATTCGAGCAGTACTTATTAATCAGCACTGCCCGAAGGCGCTTCTCAGCGCTCAGTTTCTGGAACCTCTTGCACTTCCGAAGAGGATGGATGCCCCGGCAGACTCGGCAGCGGTAGGATTGAATACCTCGGGTACGTCTGCTATCCAAATCCTGGGCTGTGCGGGGACGCGGCACCATTATGTTGAAGTTGTTCTGCGAGGAAAAGAGACAAAAAATTGGCTTAGTATGTGACCTCGCAGACGGAAATAGATTAATGGCTGGAAGTAGCCGGTTCCTTGCTCTCCATAGGGAGAAGGATAACCTTATGCACGGGGCGTTTTATTGTGCCGCGCGCCGTACGGACTTCAGCCACTCGAACTCGGCCATCGGCTCCGGGGAAAACAGAAACAATTCTGCCGAGCCGCCATTCGTTCGAGGGCAAATTATCCTCCTTGACTACCACCATATCGTCAATTAGGATGTTTCGGGTCGGAAATTGCCATTTGTTGCGTTTGTGGAGTTCTTTGAGATACTCCTCTTTCCACCGCGCACTAAACTGCTGATGTTGGGCTTTCAAATGTTGCCATCGATTGATTATCGACTTGGCTTCGCCCTTTATCTCAGGCTCAGCCGTGGAAAGCAACGGCCCGCCAATCAGGAAATGGCCAGGCGTGAGGGCTAGCAGATCGGAGGGATCTTCAGACATCGGGGATAGGGGTCTGGAGTTGAGGCAAGCTTCGATCTTGGCTAGGAGCGTCGCAAGTTCCTCAAATGTATACTTGCGCGTAGCCGTGGCTTTATAGAAAAGAGTTTTGAAACTTTTCACCCCTGCTTCCCACAGACCCCCCATATGCGGAGCCCCGGGCGGGATGAAGCGCCAGTCAAGTCCCTGATGGCTGTGTACATCAGTCACAGACTCTTTGACGGCTTGAAGGAAGTCCCGAGAAAGTAGAGAAGCTGCCCCCACAAACGTCTTGCCATTATCAGAATGAATCCGCCTAGGGCGCCCGCGCCTAGCTACGAAACGAGCAAAGGCGGCTAGGAACTTTTCAGCGGTGAGATCGGATGTCGGCTCTAAATGGATAGCCTTCGTGGAAAAACACACAAATACACATACATATCCCTTGGTAATGAGACACGCTCTCCCGGTATAGTTTTTAATCTCGAACGGCCCGGCATGATCAATGCCCGTATATGTAAAAGGCCTCGAGAAGGACACTCTGTCCTTTGGAAGATCGCCCATCAGCTGAGTTTGCAGTCTCTTCTTGTAAATCGTGCAGATCTTACACGGATTCACCACTGCCTTGACCAGATTCTTGAGTTTAGGAATCCAATACTTCGATCGGATCAGGCGTACGATCAACTGACTACCGCCGTGAAGAGTAATCTGGTGGGTGAATTGGACGAGAAGGCGAGACAGTATACAGCCGTAGGGCAGAATTATTGGATGCCGTTCATCATACTGGAGGGCTCTAGAAGCTGTGACGCGACCACACGCCCTTAGGAGGCCGAGTTGGTCCGTGAACGGAAACAAGTTTAAAATTGGACTTGCCCCCGGAAGGGGCTTCTTCTCTGCCAAGTGCTTCAGCTCTTGGCCGTATGCTCGACGTTGCGCGATGGAAATCAGCGTTTGTTCTGCCTCTCGGATTTCTTCCCTCGTGGGTCGGGAAGTAGAGGAGATCGCGCCCTTACGGCAGCGACTAAGGAAGCGCCGAACATACGCCAGGATTCGCAGTGCTTTGTCCAGTTTAGAGAAGCGTTCGAGAAATTCGTCAGAAGGGACCTGGCTGAAATGCACCTTCACCGCGCGCTGCTCGAGCTCTGTGTTCGGTTGCACATCGCTTTGGGCTGGCCACAGCTCTTGTGGCCCTTGCAGCCACTCTGGCCCGTGCCACCAAAGTTGACTATCCGCTAACTCGAGTAGGGACACGCCTCGACTAGCTAAATCGGCGGAATTTTGTTCGGATCGAACGTGTGCCCAGCAGTCGATTGGAACTGCCTGCGTTATCTTGGCCACTCTGTTGGCAACAAACGTGGTCCAGTTGCACGCCGGCTTCCGTAACCAGGCCAGAACGATGGTCGAATCGGTCCAGCAGCGTATGTCGGAACTTGGTGTGGGCATATTAGGAAGAATAGCCGTTACCATTTCGGCTAACAACACGGCGCCACATAGCTCTAGCCGTGGAAGGGACACGGTCTTGACTGGAGCGACTCGGGTCTTGGATGTGAGGAGGTTAGAAAGTATTTTCTGACCCACCTCGACGCGCACGTAGATCGCCGCTCCATAAGCCTTTTGGGACGCATCACAGAATCCATGATACGCCACTTTGATCTCAGGCTGAAAACAGACCCATCTCGGAACGCGGATCTGGTTGAGGTCGGAATACTCATGAAGAAACGCCTGCCACCTCTGACTCATTTCGCTGGGAAGCTTATCATCCCAGCTTAAATCTTGTAGCCAAATCTCCTGCATAAACATTTTGGAACGTATTATAAACGGAGCGAGCCATCCGGCTGGATCAAACAACCTCGCGATTTGTGACAACACCTCCCGCTTTGTAAAGGAGGGTTCCACCACTATTTCTGGCGGCACGAAGTAGAATTCGTCGGACTTAGCCCTCCATCGAATCCCGAGCTTTTTGGCCGTGCTTTCGGTATCGATATCGAGGAACTCGCTATGAAGGAGGTGTTCGGCCGGAATATTTTGTAGTATGCTCGTGTGGTTTGAAGTCCAATTCCTCAAAGGGAAACCGGCAGAGCTAAGAGCTGCTTGTAGCTCTTGGATTGAACTATGGGCCTCAGATATGGAATTTGCCCCTGCCAGAACGTTATCGACGTACATATGTTGTTGAAGAATGTGGCTGGCTTTTGGAAACGCCCCTTGGACATCCTCTGCTGGCTGCTGCAGCACTCGAATAGCGAGGAAGGGCGCACAGTTGACCCCGAAGGTAACTGTTTTCAACTCAAAGTCTTGAATATCCCCCTCCTTATCTCGGAACAGGATTCTTTGAAAGGGTGTATGTTTCGGATCGACCCAGATCTGACGGTACATCTTTGTGATGTCCGCGCTGAACACATATTGGAAATATCGCCATTTCAGAATTTGAATGGTCAGATCGGATTGCAGTACTGGACCAGCATGAAGAATATCATTTAAGCTGGTTCCATTCGCAGATGGACTGGAGGCGTTAAATACAACGCGAAGCTTTGTCGTAGTACTTTCGGGCTTGATTACCGCGTGATGTGGAAGATAGTAAGTGATGGAACTATGAGTCGATGGAACTTCGTGCATATGACCCAGATCCAGATACTCCTGAATCACGCTGTCATATTGCTCTTTTAACGGAAAGTCTCTTTTTAAACGATTCTCGTTTCGAAGAAACTGAGCTAACGCAATGGACCTTGAATATCCCAGATCGGACCCCGAGTTTTTGGGGTCGCAGAATGGCAGCGTAACCACGTACCTCCCGCTTGCGTCTCTTTTGGTAGTCCGGAGGAAGTTCCTTTCGCAATAGGAATCCGACTCTTTCACCATCTGGAATGGTAGATCCTCCACCTCCCAGAATTTGCTGAGAAGCGAGTCTAACGAATCTTCCTTTTGGTGGTGTACTTGAGTCGTGAAGGATGCGACTCTGTTGGCCTTAGTATTGGAGATCGGCCCGGTAAGTACCCAGCCGAAGATGGTCTCTTGGCCTAGGAGGGAGCCACAAATGTTTCTCCGAGTGCCTTGCATCATCACCGACGGTAGAATATCAGCTCCGATCAGTAAATCGATTTGGGAACTTTCAAAGAAGTTTGGGTCTGCCCATTGGAGATCAGGCAGGTCTTGCAAAGAATTCCTGAGAACTGGATGGGAGGGCAGTTTGCCCGCTAATTCCGGAAGGACATAGGCTGCGGTATCTAGTTGAAGACCCGGCTTTGAATGAAACTTTGTAGTTAGTATTCTATATACTCTCACTCGTAAATAAGTCGGAACGGGCCGGATCGGATGACTATATAATATAGCTGCCATAGGAACAATCGGAAAAATCTTAAAAAAAAAAATATAACTTTGTCAGTTTTCAACATATTTTCACCAAATTTGACATTTGGCCATTTAATATTATTTCAGAATTTCGGTTTTAATTTCATGAAAATCTGACAACTTTATCCTATAGCTTCCATAGAAACAATCAGGAAAATAGATTAGCCGTGTTTCAAACCATTGCCATCAAATTTGAGATTTGGCAACAAATTATTATTTCAGATTTTCTTTTTTAATTTTTTGTTTAAACTCTGCAAGGGTATACAAACTTCGGTGAGCCGAACTTAGCTTCCTTTCTTGTTTTTATACCCTTGCAGGGTATATTAGTTTCAGTCAAAAGTTTGCAACGCAGTGAAGGAAGCATCTCCGACCCTATAAAGTATATATATTCTTGATCAGGATCAACAGCCGAGTCGATCTCGCCATGTCCGTCTGTCCGTCTGTCCGTCTGTCCGTTTCTACGCAAACTAGTCCCTCAGTTTTAAAGCTATCGGAATGAAACTTTGCAGTTAGGCTTCTATATACTCTCACACGTACATATGTCGGTACGGGCCGGATCGGACGACTATATCATATAGCTGCCAGAGGAACGATCCGAAAAATTTTCAAAAAACAATTATAACTTTGTCAGTTTTCAACCAATTTTCACCAAATTTGATATTTGCCCATTTAGTATTATTTCCGAATTTCGGGTTTAATTTCATGAAAATCGGCTGACTATATCCTATAGCTTCCATAGGAACAATCAGGAAAATAAAAGAAAAAACCATAACTTTGTCAGTTTTCAACATATTTTCACCAAATTTGATATTAGCCATATTTTATTATTCCTGAATTTTGATTTTAATTTCATGAAAATCGGCTGACTATACCCTATAGCTTCCATAGGAACAATCAGGAAAATAAAAGAAAAATTCATAACTTTGTCAGTTTTCAACATATTTTCACCAAATTTGATAGATACCCATATTTTAGTATTTCTGAATTTTGATTTTAATTTCATGAAAATCGGCTGACTATATCCTATAGCTTCTATAGGAACAATCAGGAAAATAAAAAAACCATAGCTTAGCCGTGTTTCAAACCATTCCCATCAAATTTGAGATTTGGCAACAAATTATTATTTCAGAATTTCGTTTTTAATTTTTTGTTTAAACTCTGCAAGGGTATACAAACTTCGGTGAGCCGAAGTTAGCTTCCTTTCTTGTTTTTTTTAATTTTTCGGATCGTTCCTATGGCAGCTATATGATATAGTCGTCCGATCCGGCCCGTTCCGACATATGTACGAGTGAGAGTATATAGAAGCCTAACTGCAAAGTTTCATTCAGATAGCTTTAAAACTGAGGGACTAGTTTGCGTAGAAACGGACAGACGGACAGACGGACAGACGGACAGATGGACATGGCTAGATCGACTCGGCTGTTGATCCTGATCAAGAATATATATACTTTATAGGGTCGGAGATGCTTCCTTCCCTGCGTTGCAAACTTCTGACTAAAACTATAATACCCTGCAAGGGTATAAAAATCATACCTTTGCTGTTTCTCAACATATTTACACCCTTGCAGGGTATGACTATATCCTATAGCTTCCATAGGAACAATCAGGAAAATAAAAAAAACCATAGCTTAGCCGTGTTTCAAACCATTTCCATCAAATTTGAGATTTGGCAACAAATTATTATTTCAGAATTTCGTTTTTAATTTTTTGTTTAAACTCTGCAAGGGTATACAAACTTCGGTGAGCCGAAGTTAGCTTCCTTTCTTGTTTTATAAAATTTTAGATTTGGTCACTTTGAATTATTCTTGAATTTTGATTTTAATTTTATGAAAATCGGACGACTATATCATATCCCTGGCGTGGCTGCCTAGCATTTTCGCCACGCACACCAGGCAAACATATTTAGCCGAATGTTTGTATTGTGACGCCCCTCTAGAGGCGCCACAACGTATGCCTAAATATAATCATAAGTATAAGCCACTGTAGCATAAGTTAGTATAATCATAAGATAAGCCATGTAAATACCCACTTAATACTAGATAATAAGTAGTCGATTAAGGCACACGCCAACTCGGATATTCGATCACCAATCGGATCGGATGTCGAACGATACGATAGGGACCGTCATCGCTTTCTCGGTCTCTTTCGTTTCCGATCCTCGTGCCGAGCAGTAGCTGATTTTTAGAGTGCGCGCCGAAAAGTTTCCGAAAGAGTGAAAACAAACCGTGACCATCGACAGAGACGATATTGAGATATAGCCCTGAGCCCTGAGCCAGACACACAGTGCAAGGTGTGACTTTTCTTTTCCGCGACTCCGCGCCAACTCCGCGAGCCGCGAACTCACCGACAGGTTCCTCCGCACGAGGAATCCCCCACCACCGGCCCCCGCTGTGTAGCATCCAGCCGGCCAGGCCCAGACGCCGCAGCAGTAAGTCTTATCAGACCCATTTACCATTGTAATTCAAGTAGAGTTAAACCTACGCTTTGTACATATATATATATAACCTCAAATATAAAACATACCCATATTATCTAAGAAAATCTCCCGATCGTATGTTCTTTCACTTGGGGCAAATATCTGCATGGAAAACCCTGTTCCCCTTTCAGCATAATCATATTCCCTTCCTTAAATTACGTCTAGCCGAACGGTACATCTCGCCTCCGCAATTGTTCGCACACACACACATTCGTAGCCATTTCGAACCGTGCACAAATCATAACCTCAAAGTTCTCGCATACACGCATTCGCCGTTTTCAGCCACCAACACATTCGCATCACATCTTTCGCTGCACCCATACACACACATTGCCGGCACAAACCGTGCACGAAACATAACCTCCAAATCAAAGCATGCACGCCTTCTCTCGTTCTCTGTCGCACACACATTTCGCTACTCACACCGACATACGGTGTCCGACCAAAAGTTGCCCGAAACCTAACCCTAGTCTGCTCACACACACACACGCTTGCCCCTGTTAACACCCAGCCGAGGAGATCTAGCCCTCCGGCATCCATACATACAAATCGCTGCCATTGATAACTATAATGCCTCATCTTCGCTGGGGAACATATTTTCGGGGTCGGGAGATGTTTATTACAGCTAAACACTAAATTCTAAGTCGATGATTATCATTAACGCATACATTCACGCACACACCCCGGTTCAGCAGGTGCCCAGTAGGAAACTGGCTACGCTGACTTGTGTTTGCATATGCAGGCACACGCTGCGTGCCCAATAGGAAACTGGCTACGCTGACTTGTGTTTGCATATGCAGGCACACGCTGCGTGCCCAATAGGAAATCGGCTGCACTGACTTGTGTTTACCTATGCTTGCACACGCTGAGTGCCCAATAGGAAATATACCACGGCGTACCCAATGAGAAATCTGCCACGCCACAGGCGCCTCCCTACTATTGGGAAACCTCGTGGCCCCCGCCGCCCATAGTTAGCTCCAGAGTCCAGCCCGGAGATTCTTTTGGGCCCGGCCAGCCGTGTGCAGCCGGCGCCGCCGTCCACAGTCAGGTTCTGAATTATTCAGAGAAACTCCGCCACAGTGTCAGCCGCCGCAATTGCTGAAGCCCATTGGCTCGCCAGTCGTCCTGAAACCTTTCGGGTTCCTCACCAGTAGTTAGGCTCCGTGTCCAGTCGGAGAATTTCCGGGTCCGGTCAGCCGTGCCCAGCCGGCACCGCCACTCGCTCCTAGCTTCCGAGACCCGCCCGGGAGGAAAAGTATAGAATACTCGCAACCACCAACGAGGTGTGTGCCGCCGCCGCCGATCGTGCCGCCCCGGGCTCCCGCCCGTTCACCGACCCTTAGCTAGCCTCCGCACCCAGCCTGAGGATTATTCTGGGCCCGGACAGCCGCGGTCATCCGGCGCCGCCACCCACAGCTAGCCTTCGTGACAAGCCGAAGGACCCACACTTAGACCCGCCGCAGCGCCCGCACGGCGACCCAGATCATACCAGCAGCCAGCCATAGCCGCGTGGCTGCCCGAATCCCTAATCCTGTCCAGCTCGGACATCGTGGACTAGGATTCCGCCGGCACCCCCGAAGCTGCATTTCCGGCCGAACGCGTGCCATAGCAGTCAGCTTCTGAGAGGGTGATCGATAATGCAGTGCAAGCAGTGGCCTGCATATAGGAACGACGATCGGTAAGGGGGAGTTGGTACGTCGATAGCTTCTCGTGCCCTCCACCCAGATAGGTGATCCGAGGCCAACCGAGGCACCTCGATACATGAAATAGGGGTCGAATACACAGTCTAAACGCGTTGCCGACAGTATTTTCCCTCTAATTATGAAATTTCCTACTGTTAGTCCCACTTTATACAAATTATTCTTGTATAGGTACCCTGGCCGCGATTGAGATCTACCCCAGCCAGAGAACTTCGTTACAAGTGGCGCCCGAACAGGGACAAGACAGGGAGAAAAACCAGGAAAAATAACACCCATATAAAGAGGCCATACTGTCCCGCGTGTCCGAGACTTAGCACTGTCGAATGAAATTCGACCGGACAAGCCCCAGAAACGAAGATAAATCAACTCATCGCCATTTATACCCTCTAGTTCGGAGCCGTGAGCTCAAAACGCGACGCACGCCTACAACGCGACCAAGCGCGGTCAAATTCACCCGATCCTGACCAGAAGGATCTATCTTTGCCTTTGAAACTTTGCTTTTTACATCGTAATCATGGACAGCGACCAACAGAGTCCCGGTGAGTCCGTTCCACGTAGAATTAAGAACCCGGGGGTCGGTACGCGGTGGATTTACTCCCGCCTAAAAGCCGAATTATTAGCCTTTGCCGAAGAATTTGGATTCTCTGCCGATGGAGTCGTCGACGACTTGCGGCGCAGCTTTGTGACTTTCGTTAGGGACACAGAGCAGACTCAGGAAACTTGGACCCGATTAGCCGACTTAGAGAGACAGTATCCGCTTCGCTCCGCCAGCCCTGCGCCTCCTAGTGAGGACAAGCCCAGTATCAGTGGCCTCTCGGTGCCCCCTTCACTCATGATTAATCCTACTCATTCGCCCGCGGCACGCACACGCCGTATGTCAACCGCCGTCCAGGCCGTGCCCGGACCTACCGGCACCAGCCAGGAACCGAGTCCCGACCGGGCTCGACGAGACTTCACTTGCGTTCCCGAGCGTATTCGCAAGTGGGGCCTGCACTACGATGGGTATACAGATCCACTCGCTTTTGTAGAACAGGTCGAGAGCCGCGCACTATCCTACGGTATCGACTTAGGGGCACTTCCGCGTGCCATGGCGGAACTGCTGACTAGTCGAGCAGACAAGTGGTTCCAAGCTAGCCGCCTCCAAGGGGCAGATTGGACCACGTTCCGGCGAGAATTCTTGGAATTTTTCCTTCCGCCGAGGTACCTCCAACGCTTAGACGACCAGATCCGCGGTCGCGAGCAGTTGGAAGGGGAAACTTTCAAGGACTATATGATCGACCTTCGAGTCCTCATGCGGCATGCAGGATACACCGAGGCACAAGAGTTGGACCGACTCTACGAAAACGTCGCGCCGGAATATCAAATGTATATTCGACGCAGCGAGTTCAGGACCATCGGAGAATTGGCACAGCTGGCCACAGAGTTCGAGGTGGTGAAGCGGCGTAGCCTCGAGAGGCACCCCACGACCACCAACGCACGGAGCGCATCAACACATGTGCCGCCGCCCCCCGGGCGGGCACATGCCCCAGAGACCGCAAGAGAGAGAAATCCGCCGAGGGCCGCTTTCGACTCCCCAGCCCCCGCGGCTGCGAGAGTAAACCGAGTGGTAGCCTCGGAACGCCGAGTCGATGTTCGCAACGCATGTCATACCTGTGGCGAACCAGGACACTTTAGCAACGAATGTAGGAATCCTCGACAATACTTCTGTTGGGATTGCGGGCGTCGCAATATTCGTACCGTCGACTGTTGCCGCCGTAATCAGCCGGGAAACGGAACGGGTCCCCACGACCGGCGGAGTCCGTCGGGGACCAATGTCGCTCGGAACAACCAGTAACCGCGTCGCTTAGAGTAGAGAGGGGGAGAATTGCCGCCGTCGTGGAGATAGGGGGTCATAGGCGCATGGCCACTATCGACACCGGGGCATCTAGGAGTTTTATTAGCCAAGAAGTCGCTGACATCGTTGGGCAGCCACATCAGTTTCAGGAGACATACACCCAAATCAACCTCGCTGATGCCTCCCAAGTAGAGGTGCGAAAACTTCTCCGAGCAGATATTACCCTGGCACGAAAAACGGTGCAGATTCCACTATTTGTTATGTCTGCCATGTTAGAGCCCCTGATCTTAGGTATGGATTTCCTCGCCACGATAGGTACTACTATCCAGTGCGGGGCAGCCACACTCGTGCTATCCAGGCGCAGCCCTGCGGGAGCACCAGCACGCGAAATCTCCGGAACCGAGCCTCGAATCCCCTTGATTACCATGGGAAGGACCCATAATCACAGCCAACGAATGATAGACGGCGAGGAACCGCCAGACGCCCGAAGGGCGGAACCAACAGGGGTGCGGCCAGAAGAGCCCCACTTAGGAATCACATGCCACGAACCACGAGACACACAGGGAGGATACCCAGCGCCACACGAAGGAAATCCCGACACAAGGAACACGGAAATGTTCACGGGAGCCAACACTAGCCCCGCCAGAGGAAACAATTACCACGCAGAAGACCAACTCCCAGGGAAGCCCATAGCACGCCACCAGGAGCCACACGCAGAAGATCAACTCCCAGGGAAGCCCATAGCACGCCACCAGGAGCCACACGCAGAAGATCAACTCCCAGGGAAGCCCATAGCACGCCACCAGGAGCCACACGCAGAAGAATATCCACTCCCAGGGGAGCCCCTAGCATGCCACCAGGAGTCGGACACCGACAGCGAGAATGACCTACGAATCCAAGAATTCCTCCGCGAGCAGTTGACCCAATTCGAGGGTATGTCCGGAGTGGCCAACATCGCCGAGCATAGGATTACCATGCGAGACGATCGGCCTATAAAACAGCGTTATTTCCCCAAAAATCCGGCGATGCAGAAGATCATCGACGAGCAGGTGGATGCGCTCCTCGAACAACACTGTATCGAGCCTTCACGCAGTCCACATAGCGCACCCTTAGTCTTAGTCCGGAAAAAGACCGGCCAATGGAGGATGTGCGTGGACTATCGACAGCTGAACGCGAAGTCCATCCCGGACGCGTATCCGCTGCCACGCATAAACCACATTTTAGAGAGATTAAGGAACGCGAAGTATATCTCCACGTTGGACCTGCGAAATGGTTATTGGCAAATACCCATGGAGCAGAGTAGCCGAGCCTGTACCGCGTTCACGGTGCCCGGACGGGGCCTATATCAATGGCGAGTCATGCCATTCGGGTTGCATTCCGCCCCCGCAACTTTCCAACGGGCCCTCGACAGCGTGATCGGGCCAGATCTCGAACCACACGCGTTCGCCTATCTAGATGACATCATCGTCATCGGGGCCAGCCTAGAGGAGCATATGAGGAATCTGAGTAAAGTTTTCTACCGCCTTCGGAAGGCGAACCTGCGTATTAACCAGGAGAAATGTTCGTTTTTCAAGCGAAAGCTGGCCTATCTCGGGCATGTTATCAGCGATCGAGGTATTCATACCGATCCTGACAAGGTAGCCGCGGTACGAAATCTGAGTCCCCCGACAAGTCTACGGGAACTTCGTCGATGTTTAGGTATGGCTTCATGGTACCGACGGTTCGTACCTAACTTCGCAGCAGTCGTCGAGCCTATGACGAATCTGCTTCGCAAAAATCAGCGGTGGAAATGGGAAACGGAGCAGCAGAACGCCTTCGATCGGCTGAAAGAGTTGCTAACCGACGCACCGGTATTAGCCTGTCCCGATTTTTCAGCCAAAATGACCCTCCAAACAGACGCCAGCCATTACGGACTTGGTGGCGTACTTACCCAAGAAGTCGATGGACATGAACGCGTCATAGCTTATGTCAGCCGGAAACTTGACGCTGCCGAGCTGAATTACTCTCCGACGGAGAAGGAATGTTTAGCGATCGTCTGGGGAATACGTAAGCTTCGCTGCTACTTGGAAGGCTACCGATTCGACGTAATCACCGACCACCTCGCGCTTAAATGGCTCGATCAAATCGAGAATCCGACTGGAAGGATTGCTCGGTGGGCCCTAGAACTACAACAATATCAATTCGACGTGCTCTACCGCCGAGGAAAATATAACGTAGTCGCCGACGCGTTATCACGACAGCCCCTCGAGCATCTACAACGCATAGAGCCCGAAGAGCAGCGCTGCAAGTGGCTCCAACGAAAGATCAACGAGATACGAGAGGATCCGCAGAAATTCCCGGATTATATCATGGAGAAGGGAGAGTTATATCGACACCTCGGACACCGCCCCGATGACCAGGATTACATCCCTTGGAAACTTTGCGTTGCGGCCGAACATCGAATAAAAATTCTCCAGGAATGCCATGATGCGCCCACGGCGGGTCATCTAGGAACAAGGAAGACCATCCTAAGGATCTCGCAGAAATACTATTGGCCCGGGATGTTCCGCGACGTTAAGCGGTATATTCGACAATGCCTCCCGTGTCAAAAATATAAGGCAGAACAACGTCAGCAAGCCGGCAAAATGTTAACCAGACAGGTCGACGAACCCTTTGGAATTCTTTGCGCAGATTTTGTAGGACCCCTTCCACGCTCTAAGGAAGGGCATACCATGCTGTTGGTTTTCTTCGACAGTTACACCAAGTGGGTCGAACTAGTACCACTACGGAAAGCCACCACGGCTACTCTTATCCGAGCGTTCCGCGAACGGATCATCGGACGCTTCGGGGCCCCCCGGAAACTGGTGTGCGACAATGGCACACAATTCACCAGCAAGGCATTCCGAGGATTTCTGAACGAAACCGGAGTAGAATTGCAGTTCACCGCGCCATACTGCCCCCGAGAAAATCCAACCGAGCGTGCCAATCGCACCGTGAAAACTATGATATCGCAGTACGTTGAAGGGGAGCAAAACACCTGGGATAACTTACTCCCAGAACTCTCATTGGCAATCAACACTAGTGTGTCGGAGACAACGGGATACAGCCCGGCATTTCTAGTACAGGCTCGAGAGCCTCGACTACCAGGATCATGGTACGACAAAGTGACATCGGGATCCGGAATCCCGCCACAGACACCGAGCGAGAGGGTCGAACGGCTGAGAGAGATATTCCAGATAGTGCAGAACAATCTGCAAAAAGCAAGTAGAGACCAAGGAAGGCAGTACAATTTACGCCGCCGAGTATGGAAACCGGCCATGGGATCACTTGTATTAGTTCGCCAGCACCATCTCTCTAAAGCCACCGAAGGGTTTGCGGCCAAACTGGCCCCAAAGTTTGACGGACCATACAAGGTGGTCGCCTTCCCGTCACCTAATGTAGTCCGCATACGACGCCCAGGCCAGCGAAAAGGCAGGCTTGCAAACATCGCTGACCTGAAGGCATTCCACTCGACACTAGACGAAGACCAGACGGACATTGACGAGGACGACGGGGTGGCTGAAGGTGCCGGAGAACGGCCCGGACCTTCCCTCACTCAGAATTCCAAACCTAATCTCAGTAAACATGATTAGAGACCCCGCCTCCTCACTAACTGACCCAAAACTACCGGAAGATTAACTCATAGCTCCTTCCACGATAAACACACTGATAATGTTTTCTATTTTCGCAGTCCAAAACCCACATCATGGAGGAGATGATTATCGTCATCTCCAGTGACGAGGAGGAGGCCGCGCCACCGACTCGCACCGCCGCCGCCGCCGCAGCCAGGATCCCCAGGGACCCACGTCTGCGCTCAGGGGCCACACATGCCGGCGCATCCAATGAGCGCCCGACAAGCGCCGCCGCGACTGCCGCACAGGACCCCTACCCGAGCCCCGCCGGATCCTTCGAATACTGCTCCAACAGTTCGGAGGGCCGGGACGAGGGGCAGTATGGTAGTGGGTCGGGGAGCTGGACCGAGGAAGATGCCCCACCTCGCAGCCCCCAATTCTCGGACGCGTCGATCAACGACGACTACGCCCGAGCAGACGCATCGGACTCGGACAGCGAGCCCCTTTTTACTCGCCGGGAACCGCAAGCCGAGAGCCCTATGGAGGACACCTCCAGCAACCACTATTCCGACTCCACCGACGAGGGCCGCCGGAGCCCCTACGTGGAGGAGGCCCTCCATGTAGTCATGGAGGGAGACGAGTATAAAGTACGCCAGGAGGGCTCCTGGGTACACATTATCCACAATCACTGGACCGATATCGGGATTCAGCTCCCGAGGGACCCCACGGCCGACCCGATCGTAACGTTCCCGCCATCGCCGTCGCAGCTGTGCATCGCCATGGCTGCCGAACCCCAGGAACTGGACGAGTGGACGTTTACCCTGGACGAGCCATCCTCCCCGAGGCTGGCCCTAGAACTGGCATCCTCGCCGCCGCCCTTGGTGAGCCGAGTACCACTGGCAGTAGAGGAGATCGTCCCGGCCACGCCAATACAGCCGACTCCAGCCGGAAAGCCCATGTACTGGGAATCTGGGACCAGCGACGACGAGGACGAAGACGCCCCCCGCTGCCGACGCAGAGCCGCCTGCACAATGGTCGAGGTAGCCAGACCACACCCGAGCCTGCAACCGCGCCCCCGAGGACACAGCCCTCGCCGCGCCACACCGATCCCGGGGTATCACCCGGATCCTCACCCCGCCATCGTTCCGCCGCCGGCGGACATCGGCGCGGCCATCCCACTGCCATCGATCCCGATGCCGCCGATCCCGGGGTCAGCCGAGCCCCACGGGCTGCCGACGTCATCGCTGCCCACCGCAGCGACCCAGGCGAACCCGCCGAAGCCAGCTCCGTGGACACCCGAGCCACGGGAGCCCGTCGAGCTGCCCCACCACTGGCGCAGCAACATCCCGAAGCACGAGGTGCCCGCCGAGGTATGGGCCGCCATCGAACGACGACTTTACGCAGCCCAATATTCGCGCCAGCGTTTTCGCGTCGCCACCGAAGAAGGGCTATACCAAATAACCCTCAAGCCGACAGGAGACGGCCTCGTCTCATATGCTCCCCGAGGAAGGAGGGGAGTGTGACGCCCCTCTAGAGGCGCCACAACGTATGCCTAAATATAATCATAAGTATAAGCCACTGTAGCATAAGTTAGTATAATCATAAGATAAGCCATGTAAATACCCACTTAATACTAGATAATAAGTAGTCGATTAAGGCACACGCCAACTCGGATATTCGATCACCAATCGGATCGGATGTCGAACGATACGATAGGGACCGTCATCGCTTTCTCGGTCTCTTTCGTTTCCGATCCTCGTGCCGAGCAGTAGCTGATTTTTAGAGTGCGCGCCGAAAAGTTTCCGAAAGAGTGAAAACAAACCGTGACCATCGACAGAGACGATATTGAGATATAGCCCTGAGCCCTGAGCCAGACACACAGTGCAAGGTGTGACTTTTCTTTTCCGCGACTCCGCGCCAACTCCGCGAGCCGCGAACTCACCGACAGGTTCCTCCGCACGAGGAATCCCCCACCACCGGCCCCCGCTGTGTAGCATCCAGCCGGCCAGGCCCAGACGCCGCAGCAGTAAGTCTTATCAGACCCATTTACCATTGTAATTCAAGTAGAGTTAAACCTACGCTTTGTACATATATATATATAACCTCAAATATAAAACATACCCATATTATCTAAGAAAATCTCCCGATCGTATGTTCTTTCACTTGGGGCAAATATCTGCATGGAAAACCCTGTTCCCCTTTCAGCATAATCATATTCCCTTCCTTAAATTACGTCTAGCCGAACGGTACATCTCGCCTCCGCAATTGTTCGCACACACACACATTCGTAGCCATTTCGAACCGTGCACAAATCATAACCTCAAAGTTCTCGCATACACGCATTCGCCGTTTTCAGCCACCAACACATTCGCATCACATCTTTCGCTGCACCCATACACACACATTGCCGGCACAAACCGTGCACGAAACATAACCTCCAAATCAAAGCATGCACGCCTTCTCTCGTTCTCTGTCGCACACACATTTCGCTACTCACACCGACATACGGTGTCCGACCAAAAGTTGCCCGAAACCTAACCCTAGTCTGCTCACACACACACACGCTTGCCCCTGTTAACACCCAGCCGAGGAGATCTAGCCCTCCGGCATCCATACATACAAATCGCTGCCATTGATAACTATAATGCCTCATCTTCGCTGGGGAACATATTTTCGGGGTCGGGAGATGTTTATTACAGCTAAACACTAAATTCTAAGTCGATGATTATCATTAACGCATACATTCACGCACACACCCCGGTTCAGCAGGTGCCCAGTAGGAAACTGGCTACGCTGACTTGTGTTTGCATATGCAGGCACACGCTGCGTGCCCAATAGGAAACTGGCTACGCTGACTTGTGTTTGCATATGCAGGCACACGCTGCGTGCCCAATAGGAAATCGGCTGCACTGACTTGTGTTTACCTATGCTTGCACACGCTGAGTGCCCAATAGGAAATATACCACGGCGTACCCAATGAGAAATCTGCCACGCCACAGGCGCCTCCCTACTATTGGGAAACCTCGTGGCCCCCGCCGCCCATAGTTAGCTCCAGAGTCCAGCCCGGAGATTCTTTTGGGCCCGGCCAGCCGTGTGCAGCCGGCGCCGCCGTCCACAGTCAGGTTCTGAATTATTCAGAGAAACTCCGCCACAGTGTCAGCCGCCGCAATTGCTGAAGCCCATTGGCTCGCCAGTCGTCCTGAAACCTTTCGGGTTCCTCACCAGTAGTTAGGCTCCGTGTCCAGTCGGAGAATTTCCGGGTCCGGTCAGCCGTGCCCAGCCGGCACCGCCACTCGCTCCTAGCTTCCGAGACCCGCCCGGGAGGAAAAGTATAGAATACTCGCAACCACCAACGAGGTGTGTGCCGCCGCCGCCGATCGTGCCGCCCCGGGCTCCCGCCCGTTCACCGACCCTTAGCTAGCCTCCGCACCCAGCCTGAGGATTATTCTGGGCCCGGACAGCCGCGGTCATCCGGCGCCGCCACCCACAGCTAGCCTTCGTGACAAGCCGAAGGACCCACACTTAGACCCGCCGCAGCGCCCGCACGGCGACCCAGATCATACCAGCAGCCAGCCATAGCCGCGTGGCTGCCCGAATCCCTAATCCTGTCCAGCTCGGACATCGTGGACTAGGATTCCGCCGGCACCCCCGAAGCTGCATTTCCGGCCGAACGCGTGCCATAGCAGTCAGCTTCTGAGAGGGTGATCGATAATGCAGTGCAAGCAGTGGCCTGCATATAGGAACGACGATCGGTAAGGGGGAGTTGGTACGTCGATAGCTTCTCGTGCCCTCCACCCAGATAGGTGATCCGAGGCCAACCGAGGCACCTCGATACATGAAATAGGGGTCGAATACACAGTCTAAACGCGTTGCCGACAGTATTTTCCCTCTAATTATGAAATTTCCTACTGTTAGTCCCACTTTATACAAATTATTCTTGTATAGGTACCCTGGCCGCGATTGAGATCTACCCCAGCCAGAGAACTTCGTTACAGTATATCACTGGAGTGGACTGTATTGGACATATTTAAGTGTAAATAAATGCATAAATGCATGCAACTTTATAATTTTAATCCCTTTTATTTACTTTATTTAACTTGTGCTGTCAGTGTTTGTTTTTCTTGTTCTTTTGTATTCCTCTTTTTGCCGTCTTCGTTTAGCCGTTGTTGCTCTGTTGCGATAGCTAAACGTTCTCTAAGCTCGCTTAATCTCACGCTCTCCCCCTCTCTTGCTCATCAACTCTCTCTGTGCAGCTGCACTGTTTTTTCATTATCTATCACCCCCGCTCACTTAAGTTTACAAGTAAAGGGGTAAGTCGAAAGAATGTCTTCTGATATCGTCTGCTTTTCCAAAACCTGTAAAAAGGTAATTTTGTCCAGCGATCTCACCATCGGCTGCTGGTTGTGCGACAACATTTTGCATGCAAAGTGCATTGGGGTTGCCGGCCGGACTGTCGATGACGTGAGAAAAAACATTTTCTTGCGCTACTGTTGCGATGCCTGTCGTGACGTTGAAAGGGAAATTATGTCTTTCATGCGGCAAACCAAGGGCAGTTTTTTTTTTTTTTTTTTTTTTTTTGTTCGACCGAGTCCCAACGAGGCCCACCTCCCGCCCAACCGACCGAGGGGCGCAGCCGCGTGACGTACGGCACGAACGCGTACTGGATAGACGCGAGAGAGGAAAAATAGAATAGAACGAGGAAAATTAGGATACACTACGGGCAAGTACTACAAGCAACACAGTTTTTAAGTTTTGGAGGCTTTCTACGCCTTCAATACTACTAAAAAGGCGATTGTAATCAGTACATAAAACCCTAAAGGGTTCATGTACTTTAAACTCACGCCTACAGTGGTTAACTACTAGGGGGATAAAATTTCTAGAAGAAAGACGGGGAACATGGAAATTGAGCTGCCCAAGTAGGTACGGGCTCTCCACCTCGCCGTGAATAAGTTTATGTAGAAAGACGACGCCAAGCATCGTCCTACGGTTAGTTAAAGAGGGTAAATTAATTAGGAGAAGTCTACTAGAGTAAGACGGTAATCTAAGGTTAGCATCCCAGGGTAGGCCACGGAGGGCGAAAAGTAAAAACTTCTTTTGGACAGATTCGATGCGGCTACTATGGACTCCGTATTGAGGACTCCAGACGCACGAGCCATACTCCAATATAGGGCGTACTAACGAAGTATATAGGGTCTTCGTTACATAAGGAGAATCGAATTCCTTCGACCACCTTTTAATGAATCCAAGCATGCCGGCGGCTTTATTAACCATACAGGAAATATGTTCTGAGAACGAAAGTTTAGGGTCCAGGCGGAAACCTAGGTCATCAACAATAGTAATTCTTTCCAAAGAGCAATCGTTAAGCATATACGTGGCAGGGAGAAAAGTGGTGCGAGAAAATGTCATCAGTTTGCATTTAGAACTGTTGAGATGTAAATCGTTAGCATGGCACCATGCTTGAAAGTTATCGAGATCCGATTGTAGGTCAGATTGGCGTGAGCTGTCCCTATACTGCACGCAAAGTTTAACATCATCAGCATACATAAGTACTCTGAATTTGGTTAGAACCTGCGGCAAATCGTTGATAAACAATGTAAATAGTAGTGGTCCCAGTTGGCTACCCTGTGGGACGCCAGAAGTGACACTGAGGCTATTGGATAGAACATTTCTGAACAGAACCTTTTGGGACCTGTCACTTAGATAACTCGAAATCCACTTAAGAAGATCACTTGGAAACCCCAATGAATCGAGTTTCCTAACCAGAAGAGAATGATTAACCGAGTCGAAAGCTTTACTAAAGTCCGTGTAAATGGCATCGGTTTGAAAGTTTTGTTGGAAACCCCTAATAACGAAAGAGGTGAGTTCCAAAAGATTGGTCGTGGTTGATCTTCGCCTCATAAAACCATGCTTACATGGAGAGATGACGGTTTTGCATAGATGTTGCAAGTGAGGAGTGATTACATTCTCGAAAAGTTTGGGGATTGCCGATAACTTAGAGATACCTCTATAGTTACTGGCATCCGACTTGCTACCTTTTTTGTGGAGAGGAATAACAAATGATTCCCTCCAAATAAGGGGAAATTCTGAGGATTCTAAAGATAAGGTAAACAATTTTAGAAGGGGGTTACACAGCGTCTCGGAGCAATACCTTAGCACAGAGCCCGGTATTCCATCAGGACCTGGTGAATATACTGGCTTAACACGTTGCAGATCAAGAATAAGTGAGCTTTCGTTTAAAATAGGACTGAAGATTAGGTTCGAACTGGGCATAGCTGGAGAAAATGAATGATCTGAAGATGTTGAGGGAGAATATGTGGTTTTAAAAAACTCAGCGAAGAGATTGGCTATTGCTTGATCAGAATTTACAGTAATATTATTAAATGACAGCGAGGGAGGGTACAACGTGGGTTTACGTTTAGAGTTAACAAAGTTATAAAACTGTTTGGGGTCCTGCGTGAACTGGACCTTGCAACGAGTCAAAAAATTTTTATAACACTGAGCGTTAATCACGGTAAAGCTAGATCGAGCACTTAGATAGGATGAGAAAGCCGTTCTTGAACCAGTACGTTTATATTTATTATAAAGCCTAGATTTTACGTTTTTTAAACGTGTCAGCTCTTTGTTAAACCAGAGTGGTTTATTAGAGACCGACGGATAGGTTTCAGGAACACATAAGAAGAAAAATGAGTTCATGGCACTATAAAAGATATCAACGGCGGTTGCCATGTCTGAGCTCATGAAGAGATTAGACCAGTCAAATTCAGCTATTAAAGTGTTTAGCCTCTGATAGTCGGCCTTTCGGAAACAGCGGACTCTGTTTAACCTACTACCAGATGTCGTTGCTAAAACTGTCCCGGTGTCGATGGTCACATCGAAAGTAGGATGATAAGGATCTTCAGGTTGCGTCATTGGAGGAACTCTACTTAGGTTTACGCCAGCCGGATCTGAAACAAAGCATAGATCCAGTAAGCGGTTTAGAGAATTAAAGACATGGTTAACTTGAGATAAGGATAAATCAAACAAGCCATTTATAAGGTCATGCTGTGCCGCAGTCAGGAGAATATTAGACACACCGTCAGAAGACCAGTGAGCTCCAGGTATGTTGAAGTCACCCAAAGTCACCAATTGGTCCCTATCAGAAAGCCAGTTGGAAACTGCCTGAATTGCCGAAAGGTGTTTCCAATAAGTTGGCATTTCCGAAGATGGAGGAATATAAGAGCAGGTAACATATATACAGCTGCCTGTAAAAGATAATTTAACGCATATGAATTCAATGTCCAGAAATTCGTTAGATACCACCTGTTCCGAGATGAGGCAGGAGTCAACGGCAATTAAAACTCCACCACCACGCTGGACAATACGGTCTAATCTATAGATTGTGTACTTACTCGGAAGAATTTCGGAGCAGAGGATCTCCGGCTTCAACCAGGTTTCAGTAAATACAATCACCTGAGATGCGAAAGAAAGACTATCCGAATACAATTTAGAGAGCTTACTGCGTAAGCCTCTAGTATTCTGATAGGAAAGTAGAAAGGAAGAGGTTAGTTTTTCGGGACAGAAGGTACGGCAGTGGACTCAGAGGATTGAGACGGCCTGGGCAGTTGTACTCCCGCAGGCCGAGTTCTCTTCTTTCGAGCCTCGTACTCCTTAACTATGAAATGTCTCTGGCATACGAAAATTGAAATTTTTCCACCTTGATATGTCCGGCTTGGGTTTTGCCTTGTATAAAGGCTAGAACATCTTCCGATGCGAGATCAGGGGCAAGCCTCGAAACAAATATTGTTTTCGAAGGTGGGACTGCTGTGATGGTCTTGCGTAACGAATTGTTACCAACTACGGCCGGTATTCCGGGCATTGTTGGACCCTGGGTTGATTTATCTACGGAGATTTGCGGAGCCAAAGATTTGGGCTCCGCATCGGACACAACGGACGACGCGGAAATTGCTGGCTGAGCGGCTGCTTCAGATTCGGTAACCGGATCTTTCCTAGTTCCTGATCTCAGAACCATTGGAACGGGGACCAGGAGCTGTGGCGCAGGGGAGTGGCAGGAAATCGGTTGCTGCGTCTCACACAGTTGCTGTCGACCAGCAGCAGATTTTTTGCGTTTCGGCGACTCATTTAATAGCTTCATACTATTAAATTGAGCGTCAAGCGCGGAGAACATGTCACTCGCCTTGCGGAAAGTGGCCATGATCTCAGAAAATCCACTTCTGGTCTGACGCATGAAGGATGATATCTCCTTCTCAACCGGTCGACAGGCCTCACAGCAATAACGCAGGGCTTTTTGCTGGACACTACGTCAGCTATTCGACCTGTCATCTCGATGCACTTAGCGTGCACTACTGCCTCGCAAAGCCAACAATGGAAACTGGGCTGGTCTGCCAAAATATTTTTTTGGCAGTTCTTAATTACACAGACAATATTTTGGGACATTTTCGCAAACCCTAGAACCACTGTGCACACTATCAGTACCAAAAAGCTAAGAGAGAGAGAGAGAACAAAAGAGCGCAAGATTAAGAGAATGAGCAGCAGAAATCAACAAGAGCGATGAGAGCTATAACGGCTTAGTTGCAGCTAACAGCAAACGACACTCAAGCGGGGGAGAGAAAAATAAGTAAAAACGAGAAAAAGAATAAGGAGGAAAATAAGATAACCGTCTTAGCACAAACTAAAAAGTGATTATTAACACAAATTAATTACACAGAAAAGTGCATGCACGCGCGATAGCGAGACGGTATATAATTTTAAAAATTTAAGTGATGAATTCAGAGGAAACCCCGGTGGTTTACAATAAAATTAGCACAAAAATCGGAGCGCAAAACAAAAACACGACCGTCCGCTATGAAAGAGAGAGATCGAAGGAGCTGAACTGGAGTGGGCGGAGTTGTCCAAAAATAATTGCACCGGCTATCGTGGCAGGATGTCGGCCGTGGAAGTTGGATGGGGGTGGTTGCAGCTGGAAATTCCCACAAGTCCAAAAAAGAAGAAAGCGGCGAGATCGACTTCACAATGGGATGGCACTTTATTGGCACACTTCAAATTTAAGTTTCGCCGGGAGCGGGAGAGCACCGGAGAGCGGGAGTGCAAGCGGGAGTGCAAGCGCCAGTGCAGCGCTCGCTCTTACACTGCCGCTCGAAACTAAGCGCCCGCGAGCCGGATATCCTCGAACTTGGCCCGGATGGTGTCACTCAGAGCCCGTACTGGCGTGCGAATCCTAAGGCTGGGATCAAGCCTTAAAACGACGTCGAGCCTGAAGTCGCCCGTGCGGGATCGGATGGTCGCCGTGCAGACCTCCTCCTCGCCTGCCTGCGTGACGGGCAGCCGGTATGCCGTCGCCAACGACCGGTCAATACTGCTGACCGCCATGCACGGGTCGATCAGGGCCCCCATCTCAAACGTGGTGCTCCCGGTGTCGAGCAGCACGCAGGCGGTCGGGAGGATGTGGACCACCCTCTGTCGCAGATAGGCCGCCACGGTCGGAGATGGAGTGAGGGCCACTGCACGCGCTGGTTCCCTTGGGACGGGATGACGAGCCGCCGCGGGAGTGGGGGCCGCCGGCCGAGCAGGATCCCTGGAGACGGGCTGACGAGCGGGGCGTTCAGGGCGTGGACGAGAGGTTGATGGCACCTCCTCGTGCATGTGGAGCAGCGTGTGATGGCCCCCCCGCACGTTTTACATCCCTCGGTGCTTCGGCAGGTCCCTCCTGAGTGCTCGTGGGCGAGGCAATTCGAGCAGTACTTATTAATCAGCACTGCCCGAAGGCGCTTCTCAGCGCTCAGTTTTTGGAACCTCTTGCACTTCCGAAGAGGATGGATGCCCCGGCAGACTCGGCAGCGGTAGGATTGAATACCTCGGGTACGTCTGCTATCCAAATCCTGGGCTGTGCGGGGACGCGGCACCATTATGTTGAAGTTGTTCTGCGAGGAAAAGAGACAAAAAATTGGCTTAGTATGTGACCTCGCAGACGGAAATAGATTAATGGCTGGAAGTAGCCGGTTCCTTGCTCTCCATAGGGAGAAGGATAACCTTATGCACGGGGCGTTTTATTGTGCCGCGCGCCGTACGGACTTCAGCCACTCGAACTCGGCCATCGGCTCCGGGGAAAACAGAAACAATTCTGCCGAGCCGCCATTCGTTCGAGGGCAAATTATCCTCCTTGACTACCACCATATCGTCAATTAGGATGTTTCGGGTCGGAAATTGCCATTTGTTGCGTTTGTGGAGTTCTTTGAGATACTCCTCTTTCCACCGCGCACTAAACTGCTGATGTTGGGCTTTCAAATGTTGCCATCGATTGATTATCGACTTGGCTTCGCCCTTTATCTCAGGCTCAGCCGTGGAAAGCAACGGCCCGCCAATCAGGAAATGGCCAGGCGTGAGGGCTAGTGGATCGGAGGGATCTTCAGACATCGGGGATAGGGGTCTGGAGTTGAGGCAAGCTTCGATCTTGGCTAGGAGCGTCGCAAGTTCCTCAAATGTATACTTGCGCGTAGCCGTGGCTTTATAGAAAAGAGTTTTGAAACTTTTCACCCCTGCTTCCCACAGACCCCCCATATGCGGAGCCCCGGGCGGGATGAAGCGCCAGTCAAGTCCCTGATGGCTGTGTACATCAGTCACAGACTCTTTGACGGCTTGAAGGAAGTCCCGAGAAAGTAGAGAAGCTGCCCCCACAAACGTCTTGCCATTATCAGAATGAATCCGCCTAGGGCGCCCGCGCCTAGCTACGAAACGAGCAAAGGCGGCTAGGAACTTTTCAGCGGTGAGATCGGATGTCGGCTCTAAATGGATAGCCTTCGTGGAAAAACACACAAATACACATACATATCCCTTGGTAATGAGACACGCTCTCCCGGTATAGTTTTTAATCTCGAACGGCCCGGCATGATCAATGCCCGTATATGTAAAAGGCCTCGAGAAGGACACTCTGTCCTTTGGAAGATCGCCCATCAGCTGAGTTTGCAGTCTCTTCTTGTAAATCGTGCAGATCTTACACGGATTCACCACTGCCTTGACCAGATTCTTGAGTTTAGGAATCCAATACTTCGATCGGATCAGGCGTACGATCAACTGACTACCGCCGTGAAGAGTAATCTGGTGGGTGAATTGGACGAGAAGGCGAGACAGTATACAGCCGTAGGGCAGAATTATTGGATGCCGTTCATCATACTGGAGGGCTCTAGAAGCTGTGACGCGACCACACGCCCTTAGGAGGCCGAGTTGGTCCGTGAACGGAAACAAGTTTAAAATTGGACTTGCCCCCGGAAGGGGCTTCTTCTCTGCCAAGTGCTTCAGCTCTTGGCCGTATGCTCGACGTTGCGCGATGGAAATCAGCGTTTGTTCTGCCTCTCGGATTTCTTCCCTCGTGGGTCGGGAAGTAGAGGAGATCGCGCCCTTACGGCAGCGACTAAGGAAGCGCCGAACATACGCCAGGATTCGCAGTGCTTTGTCCAGTTTAGAGAAGCGTTCGAGAAATTCGTCAGAAGGGACCTGGCTGAAATGCACCTTCACCGCGCGCTGCTCGAGCTCTGTGTTCGGTTGCACATCGCTTTGGGCTGGCCACAGCTCTTGTGGCCCTTGCAGCCACTCTGGCCCGTGCCACCAAAGTTGACTATCCGCTAACTCGAGTAGGGACACGCCTCGACTAGCTAAATCGGCGGAATTTTGTTCGGATCGAACGTGTGCCCAGCAGTCGATTGGAACTGCCTGCGTTATCTTGGCCACTCTGTTGGCAACAAACGTGGTCCAGTTGCACGCCGGCTTCCGTAACCAGGCCAGAACGATGGTCGAATCGGTCCAGCAGCGTATGTCGGAACTTGGTGTGGGCATATTAGGAAGAATAGCCGTTACCATTTTGGCTAACAACACGGCGCCACATAGCTCTAGCCGTGGAAGGGACACGGTCTTGACTGGAGCGACTCGGGTCTTGGATGTGAGGAGGTTAGAAAGTATTTTCTGACCCACCTCGACGCGCACGTAGATCGCCGCTCCATAAGCCTTTTGGGACGCATCACAGAATCCATGATACGCCACTTTGATCTCAGGCTGAAAACAGACCCATCTCGGAACGCGGATCTGGTTGAGGTCGGAATACTCATGAAGAAACGCCTGCCACCTCTGACTCATTTCGCTGGGAAGCTTATCATCCCAGCTTAAATCTTGTAGCCAAATCTCCTGCATAAACATTTTGGAACGTATTATAAACGGAGCGAGCCATCCGGCTGGATCAAACAACCTCGCGATTTGTGACAACACCTCCCGCTTTGTAAAGGAGGGTTCCACCACTATTTCTGGCGGCACGAAGTAGAATTCGTCGGACTTAGCCCTCCATCGAATCCCGAGCGTTTTGGCCGTGCTTTCGGTATCGATATCGAGGAACTCGCTATGAAGGAGGTGTTCGGCCGGAATATTTTGTAGTATGCTCGTGTGGTTTGAAGTCCACTTCCTCAAAGGGAAACCAGCAGAGCTAAGAGCTGCTTGTAGCTCTTGGATTGAACTATGGGCCTCAGATATGGAATTTGCCCCTGCCAGAACGTCATCGACGTACATATGTTGTTGAAGAATGTGGCTGGCTTTTGGAAACGCCCCTTGGACATCCTCTGCTGGCTGCTGCAGCACTCGAATAGCGAGGAAGGGCGCACAGTTGACCCCGAAGGTAACTGTTTTCAACTCAAAGTCTTGAATATCCCCCTCCTTATCTCGGAACAGGATTCTTTGAAAGGGTGTATGTTTCGGATCGACCCAGATCTGACGGTACATCTTTGTGATGTCCGCGCTGAACACATATTGGAAATATCGCCATTTCAGAATTTGAATGGTCAGATCGGATTGCAGTACTGGACCAGCATGAAGAATATCATTTAAGCTGGTTCCATTCGCAGATGGACTGGAGGCGTTAAATACAACGCGAAGCTTTGTCGTAGTACTTTCGGGCTTGATTACCGCGTGATGTGGAAGATAGTAAGTGATGGAACTATGAGTCGATGGAACTTCGTGCATATGACCCAGATCCAGATACTCCTGAATCACGCTGTCATATTGCTCTTTTAACGGAAAGTCTCTTTTTAAACGATTCTCGTTTCGAAGAAACTGAGCTAACGCAATGGACCTTGAATATCCCAGATCGGACCCCGAGTTTTTGGGGCCGCAGAATGGGAGCGTAACCACGTACCTCCCGCTTGCGTCTCTTTTGGTAGTCCGGAGGAAGTTCCTTTCGCAATAGGAATCCGACTCTTTCACCATCTGGAATGGTAGATCCTCCACCTCCCAGAATTTGCTGAGAAGCGAGTCTAACGAATCTTCCTTTTGGTGGTGTACTTGAGTCGTGAAGGATGCGACTCCGTTGGCCTTAGTATTGGAGATCGGCCCGGTAAGTACCCAGCCGAAGATGGTCTCTTGGCCTAGGAGGGAGCCACAAATGTTTCTCCGAGTGCCTTGCATCATCACCGACGGTAGAATATCAGCTCCGATCAGTAAATCGATTTGGGAACTTTCAAAGAAGTTTGGGTCTGCCCATTGGAGATCGGGCAGGTCTTGCAAAGAATTCCTGGGAACTGGATGGGAGGGCAGTTTGCCCGCTAATTCCGGAAGGACATAGGCTGCGGTATCTAGTTGAAGACCCGGCTTAGTAGGGGAGCGGATAGCAAACTGGCAGAGTCTCGTTGACTCTGCCGAAACTGATTGGTTTAGCCCTGAGACTTGGGTTTGGGTTTTTCGGAAAGGCAACTTAAGGAGGTTGAACATGCGTTCGGAGATGAAGGTAGCTTCCGATCCCGAGTCGAATAAAGCTCGGGCTCGGTAGCTCGTGCCCAGATGGCACACGTCAACAATTGCCGTGCTCAGCAGGACGGCTGTAGTATTTGCAGCGAAATAATTTTGCACCGTTGAGGTGCTCGCGGATGCATTGCGACTGGAGGACTGTTGCGCCGAGGGCGCCGAGGTTGGAGAGCTCGTGGGTCGAGCGTTTGAGGAAGTCGTGCTTGAGGAACTGGGGGAGCCGCGATGCAGCAAAGTATGATGCCTCCCCCTACACGTGAAACAGCTATGTGTGCTCGTGCAATCACGTAGCTGATGGCCTCTAGCGAAACAGTTCAGGCATAGCTGCTTCTTTTTGATGTAGCCGGAACGCGCGTCGACAGACATGTTGATTTTCCTTAGGACATAAGTCACACCCCTTTTGTTTGGTGGTGACCTTGGTCTCGAAGGATTGCAGCCTTTTGGGAACTGACTGAGTCGGCTTCATATCCTCGATAGCCTCCAGTGTCCGATACCTTTCGCTCAGGAAGGTGTTCATCTCCTCCCAAGCCGGAATTTCGGACTTCGAAGTTAGCGACTGTTCCCATAAGGAAAGGGTTAGCTTTGGCAGTTTGCTGGCGCACAGGAAGACCAACAGACAATCCCAGTTGTCAGTGGAGATATTGGAATGTGCTAGCGCTGTTAGACACCCCTGAATCGTAGACTGCAGCTCCTTTAGAGCATGTCCCGACTCTTGAGAAACGGAGCTCAAGTTGAACAAAAGCTTGACTTGGCTGTTGACTAAAAGTCTTTTGTTTTGGAAACGGTCTTGTAGCGCTGCCCACGCTGACGCGAAGCCGTCATTTGTAAGAGGGGATTTGGACACTATGGCCTTTGCCTCGCCACTAGTTTTGGTGAGGAGATGGAAAAGCTTCTCGACCGGTGTCAGCCTGGGGTTGTTAACATAAACTGCCGTGAACAGGTCCCGGAAAGTGGGCCATCGGAGGTAGTCCCCATCGAAAACTTCTGTATCGCAGGGCGGTAGCCGGCAACCGGACGAAATAAGCGGTTGAGAGGGAAGAGCTGGAACGGCTTGAGGCGTCACTCTGTCTAGCGTTTCGCTAATCTGAGCTGCACATGTCTCGTATACGGAGTAGCAATAGTCATACTTTGCTTGTAGGAGAGGCAAGGTGCTGAGGGATCCTTCCTGGGCAATGAGGTCAGAGCAGATTTCGTACTCTTTTTCAACCTTCTCCCATAAGGCTCGCACTTGCTGCAGACGGACTTGCAATGTGTGTGAAGATTGCGAAGCCTGACCAGGAGTATTGATTTTGTCTTCGAAAGCGCTGACGCGATCGCTCACAGCGATGAATTTGTGCAACGCAGCGGTTGCGGCCGTTGGCTGCTCGGCTACCGACATTTTTCTACTAGCGCGTGTGACCCTCAGGAATTTAGTCTCGGATGCAGAGGGATTCTCTGGCTGTCCCACAAGTGAAGATTCGCTCGACGCTTTCGCCACCGGTTTGGAGACGACAATTCTCGGACTTGTTTTTGAGCTCGTCGTTGGGCGATCTCTGATCTTTGGCGTGGCACTCGAGCTTCTAGGTCTCGGGCTAGCGGACTTGGGCACTTGTTTGACGCGAGAAGGCAGCGGAGAGGAAAGGGTGGTCTTTGTTTCCTTTTTTGGTGTCGGCGTTGGCTTCTTGTCACCCTCAACGGGCATACTCAGCTACGCTGTTCAAATCGGAAGGCCTTCCCGCCGCCAAAAAAATTAAGGAAACGAAAAAAAACTGACCCGCAGACTCGGTTTGCAGCAAATTAGCTGATATAGCTAGAAAAATAGCTAAACAATAGCTGGAAAATAGCTGAATGTAGCCGACCGCTTACGGAACGCTTATTGGAAAAAATAGCTAAATATAGCTAAGAGTTACGGAAACAGCAAACAATAGCTGAATGCTCCCTGACGAAAAATAGCTAAATCTCGCTGAGAGAATCAAAACAAACGACTAAAAAGGCTGAATAGCTAAACACAAAACCAACCGAAACGATGGAAAAAATAACGACACATCAACCGCAAGAAAAAACTTCGACAATCAATTTAAAAAAAAATTAAATAGCCAAAAAAAAATTAAATGGCTGGTGGTACGATAGCCTAGGAGCAGAATTTAGATTTGGAATTCTCTGGCAAAAAATTTTTTGTAATTTAGGAACACAATCGAAGTTTAACCACTTTTGCGACACAAGAAAAAAGAAGCCAAAAAAAACTAGCTGAAAAACGAATCTGAAATAGCTATCGACCTTGAAATTTTCTTTGACGATTATTCGAAAAATATTAATTTTTTTTTTTTTTTTGCGCTCGATTTTGTATTCCGGTATGGATGTAGGATTGGTGCCCTGTGTTTTGCTCGTTACTACTTGAATCGTGTAAGTGCCTATGCTTGCATATGAACAAAACGGAGACGAAATAAAAATTACCAAATATATGTATGTGTGTATATGGAGTTCGATGCTTAGCACAGAATAGCGCTAAGCTCTGCTCATGTACATATGTATGTATGTATTTGATGGAAAAATTTTGGCTGCTCGCAGAATAGCGGGGAGCTTATGTATGCGAATATATATGTATGTCAGGATAGCAATTAAAAAAACACAATTAAGTTTTTTCGGATATATGTATATATTTATTTTATTGCTGGAACGAAATTTTAGTTTTTGGGTATATTTTATTCTTTATTACAATTTTTCATAAATCGTATAAATTGACAATTTAACCATTAATATAAAACTATAAATTTCGTCGTAAAAATATTTTATATTTGTGTGTATGTAAAAATTGCGCGTAAATTTGATTTTCAATTGTTAATATGTGTATGGGTCTTTGGAATGATATATATGTAGATATATGTATGTGTAAATAATATAATAATTTTATATGGCTTTGGACAATATGTGTATGTATTAATTTGTATGTGTATACTTGGATATGTGTAAAGAATATAATATTTTTTAATCTTTGTTTGATTTGTGTGTGTATATATTTGGAATTTTCAACATGCAGTTTAGTGCCGGACGTGGATATGTGAAAGTGATTTTGCTGTAATATATATATGCACATATGAATGTATATATGTATGTACGCTTGGAAACTAGCGGATCACAGTGAAAATCTATGTAGAGGGCCAATATTGGCAAAGCACTTTGCACTTTAAAATCGAAAAAAAATTCACTGCCGCTAGGCGTATTTTTTTAATACCTATATTCTTGTATATAGGCATATATATATCACTTCTCACTTTTTCACTTGGAATTTGGACTCGGATGGAAATAACGCCTTGGAAAAGGAATATGGCGACCACGGACGAAAGGTTTGGAAAATAGTCGTACTTATCTTGGAAAAATCCGCAAAGGGGGGCGCTGATCAAGATAGATCGCAGGCGACGAAGGACCATGAACTGGAGTGGGCGGAGTTGTCCAAAAATAATTGCACCGGCTATCGTGGCAGGATGTCGGCAGTAGAAGTTGGATGGGGGTGGTTGCAGCTGGAAATTCCCACAAGTCCAAAAAAGAAGAAAGCGGCGAGATCGACTTCACAATGGGATGGCACTTTATTGGCACACTTCAAATTTAAGATTAAGTTAAAACTAAAGAGGGAAAAAACCCTGGACCGCGGAGTGGTGGGTTTCGCCGGGAGCGGGAGAGCACCGGAGAGCGGGAGTGCAAGCGGGAGTGCAAGCGCCAGTGCAGCGCTCGCTCTTACACTGCCGCTCGAAACTAAGCGCCCTTATGGCGCGAACAGGAGCTATTATCGAGTTTCAACAAAACTCATAACATCTTCTTAGCGCTTGATAAGCAATTTAATAGCTTTACGCTATTAAATGAGTCTCCTAGGCGCAAAAAAACTGCAACTGTAGTGCAGCACGGTGACGGATCTCTACAACCCGCGGCGGGCTCTCAACAGCAGCAACCCACGGCACAGCCCTCGATCACTGAATTAAATCCCAGAATTCTGAGATCGAGTGCTAGGAAGGTGTTGGTATCTGAAGGTACGGCGGGTATATTAGTTTCAGTCAAAAGTTTGCAACGCAGTGAAGGAGGCATCTCCGACCCTATAAAGTATATATATTCTTGATCAGGATCAACAGCCGAGTCGATCTAGCCATGTCCGTCTGTCCGTCTGTCCTTCTGTCCGTCTGTCCGTCTGTCCGTCTGTCCGTTTCTACGCAAACTAGTCCCTCAGTTTTAAAGCTATCTGAATGAAACTTTGCAGTTAGGCTTCTATATACTCTCACTCGTACATATGTCGGAACGGGCCGGATCGGACGACTATATCATATAGCTGCCATAGGAACAATCGGAAAAATCTACGAAAAAAAATTATAACTTTCTCAGTTTTCAACCAATTTTCACCAAATTTGATATTTGCCCATTTAGTACTATTTCCGAATTTTGGTTTTAATTTCATGAAAATCGGCTGACTATATCCTATAGCTTCCATAGGAACAATCAGGAAAATAAAAGAAAAAACCATAACTTTGTCAGTTTTCAACATATTTTCACCAAATTTGATATTTAGCCATATTTTATTATTCCTGAATTTTGATTTTAATTTCATGAAAATCGGCTGACTATATCCTATAGCTTCCATAGGAACAATCAGGAAAATAAAAGACAAATTCATAACTTTGTCAGTTTTCAACATATTTTCACCAAATTTGATAGTTACCCATATTTTAGTATTCCTGAATTTCGATTTTAATATCATGCAAATCGGCTGACTATACCCTATAGCTTCCATAGGAACAATCAGGAAAATAAAAGAAAAAACCATAACTTTGTCAGATTTCAACATATTTTCACCAAATTTGATATTTAGCCATATTTTAGTATTTCTGAATTTTGATTTTAATTTCATGAAAATCGGCTGACTATATCCTATAGCTTCCATAGGAACAATCAGGAAAATAAAAAAAACCATAGCTTAGCCGTGTTTCAAACCATTGCCATCAAATTTGAGATTTGGCAACAAATTATTATTTCAGAATTTCGTTTTTAATTTTTTGTTTAAACTCTGCAAGGGTATACAAACTTCGGTGAGCCGAAGTTAGCTTCCTTTCTTGTTTTATAAAATTTTAGATTTGGTCACTTTGAATTATTCTTGAATTTCGATTTTAATTTTATGAAAATCGGACGACTATATCATATCCCTGGCGTGGCTGCCTAGCATTTTCGCCACGCACACCAGGCAAACATATTTAGCCGAATGTTTGTATATCACTGGAGTGGACTGTATTGGACATATTTAAGTGTAAATAAATGCATAAATGCATGCAACTTTATAATTTTAATCCCTTTTATTTACTTTATTTAACTTGTGCTGTCAGTGTTTGTTTTTCTTGTTCTTTTGTATTCCTCTTTTTCCGTCTTCGTTTAGCCGTTGTTGCTCTGTTGCGATAGCTAAACGTTCTCTAAGCTCTCTTAATCTCACGCTCTCCCCCTCTCTTGCTCATCAACTCTCTCTGTGCAGCTGCACTGTTTTTTCATTATCTATCACCCCCGCTCACTTAAGTTTACAAGTAAAGGGGTAAGTCGAAAGAATGTCTTCTGATATCGTCTGCTTTTCCAAAACCTGTAAAAAGGTAATTTTGTCCAGCGATCTCACCATCGGCTGCTGGTTGTGCGACAACATTTTGCATGCAAAGTGCATTGGGGTTGCCGGCCGGACTGTCGATGACGTGAGAAAAAACATTTTCTTGCGCTACTGTTGCGATGCCTGTCGTGACGTTGAAAGGGAAATTATGTCTTTCATGCGGCAAACCAAGGGCAGTTTTAAGGAGCTATTATCGAGTTTCAACAAAACTCATAACATCTTCTTAGCGCTTGATAAGCAATTTAATAGCTTTACGCTATTAAATGAGTCTCCTAGGCGCAAAAAAACTGCAACTGTAGTGCAGCACGGTGACGGATCTCTACAACCCGCGGCGGGCTCTCAACAGCAGCAACCCACGGCACAGCCCTCGATCACTGAATTAAATCCCAGAATTCTGAGATCGAGTGCTAGGAAGGTGTCGGTATCTGAAGGTACGGGGGGACTGAGCGTTCCCCCGTTAACTTCTTTTTCGTCCCCTATGGGACCCCCCAAAGCCCCATAAATATATCCCCCCAGGGATTACCGGCCGACAATTGCACGGCAGGCACTCAGTCTGTCTTGCCACAAGCCCTCATTGCAATCCCACCTACGAAACAGATATTTGTTTCACGGCACTCCCCTGGTCAAACATCGGAAGATGTCATTGCCTTTATACGAGGCAAAGTCAGAGCTGAAAATTTAAAATTAAAGGTGGAAAAATTCAAATTTTCTTATGCTAGGGATATTTCATCTTTCAAAATAAATGTCCCAAATGAATTCTTTGGTACGATATGCTCAACCAAATTTTGTCGTCAAAGAGTATGAAGCTAAGAAAAAGAAACGGCCTGTGGGTATAACTCTTCCCAAGCCCGACCTGACCACTGTGCCCTCTACATCCTCCAACTCTGCCCAAAAAAACTAAATACTTCGCTGTTAATCTCCTATCAGAATACAAGTGGCTTGCGTAGCAAGCTGCATAAACTATATTCTGATAGTCTTGCACTTACCTCCCATGTTATTGTGTTCACAGAAACCTGGCTAAAGCCGGAGATTCTTAGCTCCGAAGTTTTCCCAGCTGCGTTCACGATTTATCGGCTAGATCGGCCTATCAGGCGCGGGGGTGGGTCCTCATAGCGTCAACTCCACTCTCATGTCAGAATTATTAATAACTGTGGAACGCAATGAAGCTGAATTCCTCTGTGTGAAGCTATCATTTAATGGTCGCTTTGTTTTTATTACATGTTCTTACATTCCTCCATTGTCGGAACTGCCTATTTTTTGGAACCACCTTTCTGCCATTCGAATGGTTTCCAATATGCTTTCTGATAGAGATCATTTTTTTGTAAAATTGAGCGAAGTCAAAGTTGCCTCGATTACAATTAGAAATAAAAATTGTTCTCGCCAAAAGGGCGCTTATTTTCGAGAGGCAATGTAGTTCCACCTACACCCTAAAAGTACACTCCGTACCCTCTTTCTCTCCCTCTTCCTCTGGGCTTCCAAGACATAGAGCTTCCAATCCGCTCTCCAAGCTAGATTTTAGTTTCATGTACTTTAGTTCTAATCTACCTACATCTAAATAAAGATCTCCGACGGTCGTCGCGTAACACCCCGCAACGATTTCCGTGTTTTTATTCCGAGTGAATTTTCACCTAAAGCCATCCCCCCTCCAGATTATGGTCCTACAGAGTTATATTTACATTACAAGAGGTTACTGCGAAACTCACTTCGCCAAACTTCTCTGTATGATTGTCTAAATCCAAGTCCGATTGATCCGACACTACGGCAGCTTCCAAATCCACATCCAATTCATTTCCGAAATTTTACTTTATTATTTATTCGACTTCCAAAAGGTAAAGTCTAAATAAATGCCATAAGCCACACTTAAACATTCAACTCCGAATAGTTCGTGTTCCTTTTCGTTAACTGTGTTTCGCTTGCATTTATTTACACTTACATATGTCCAATACAGTCCACTCCAGTGATATACAAACATTCGTCGAAATATGTTTACAAAAATTACGTAAATATATATATATTGAAACAAAAATAATTAATATAAATTTCGATACAATTTCTGTGAGTTCTGAAATTTAAAAGAGTGTGTTTAAATAAAGTCAAATGCCACTGTTCAGTCGCAGCAGTATGTAGTCATAAGTAATAGTATTTCAGACACAACACACATTATGTAATAACTCTTCAGACTTGCATTTGTAGTAAATAAAGTATCAATTACCAAGTCAAGCGAATATGCATGGTCGGCTGAGACGAGGAAATGAACTGGGGCAATGGTCTCAGTTCCCGACATTAACCCACATTCGCAGTAACCGCACACTATTTCTTATACGTTATTTTTGTTAACATAAGCACTTTTGTACCTATAAATGTTGTTAAGTTTCATTAATAAAATCAGTAGGAGTTCTACCTCAACGAAGAACATTTATTTATGCATGCATCGGAGGCTGACGCAGTGTCTTCAGACCCTCACCCAACCCAACCGTCCACCTAATTCCAAGTGCTAGTTGCGACAAGAAAAGGCAATAGTTTGTGCACTGCCAGGCATCTAAGCCTCCTTACACAAACAGCCACAGTGAAATTTCATCAAGTAGTTCTTACTTAGTTTCTTTGCGTTCACTGTGTTCCACCGCTTGTATTTATTTTTTACTTTTATACTCACATAATCGATACAGTATGTTGGGTTATATAGCCGACCCCTTAAGATGTTGGACATAAGTGAAAAGATAGCACATCCGTGCTGGTGGAGGTTTGCATTTAGATTGTTTTATTCAGTACATTATAGTTTCAGTCAGAAGTTTGCAACGCAGTCAAGGAGACATCTCCGACCCTATACAGTATATATATTCTTGATCAGGATCAACAGCCGAGTCGATCTAGCCATGTCCGTCTGTCCGTCTGTCCTTCTGTCCGTCTGTCCGTCTGTCCGTTTCTACGCAAACTAGTCCCTCAGTTTTAAAGCTATCTGAATGAAACTTTGCAGTTAGGCTTCTATATACTCGGGTCGGATCGGACGACTATATCATATAGCTGCCATAGGAACAATCGGAAAAATTTACGAAAAAAAATTATAACTTTGTCAGTTTTCAACCAATTTTCACCAAATTTGACATTTGCCCATTTAGTATTATTTCCGAATTTCGGTTTTATTTTCATGAAAATCGGACAACTATATCCTATAGCTTCCATAGAAACAATCAGGAAAATAAAAAACCATAGCTTAGCCGTGTTTCAAACCATTGCCATCAAATTTGAGATTTGGCAACTAATTATTATTTCAGAATTTCGGTTTTAATTATACCCTAGCAGGGTATATTAGTTTCAGTCAGAAGTTTGCAACGCAGTGAAGGAAGCATCTCCGACCCTGTAAAGTATATATATTCTTGATCAGGATCAACAGCCGAGTCGATCTAGCCATGTCCGTCTGTCCGTCTGTCCGTTTCTACGCAAACTAGTCCCTCAGTTTTAAAGCTATCTGAATGAAACTTTGCAGTTAGGCTTCTATATACTCTCACTCGTACATATGTCGGAACGGGCCACTATATCATAAGCTGCCAGAGGAACGATCCGAAAAATTTTCAAAAAACAATTATAACTTTCTCAGATTTCAACCAATTTCCACCAAATTTGATATTTGCCCATTTAGTATTATTTCCGAATTTCGGTTTTAATTTCATGAAAATCGGCTGACTATATCCTATAGCTTCCATAGGAACAATCAGGAAAATAAAAGAAAAAACCATAACTTTGTCAGTTTTCAACATATTTTCACCAAATTTGATATTTAGCCATATTTTATTATTCCTGAATTTCGATTTTAATTTCATGAAAATCGGCTGACTATACCCTATAGCTTCCATAGGAACAATCAGGAAAATAAAAGAAAATACCATAACTTTGTCAGATTTCAACATATTTTCACCAAATTTGATATTTAGCCATATTTTAGTATTTCTAAATTTTGATTTTAATTTCATGAAAATCGGCTGACTATATCCTATAGCTTCCATAGGAACAATTAGGAAAATAAAAAAAACCATAGCTTAGCCGTGTTTCAAACCATTGCCATCAAATTTGAGATTTGGCAACAAATTATTATTTCAGAATTTCGTTTTTAATTTTTTGTTTAAACTCTGCAAGGGTATACAAACTTCGGTGAGCCGAAGTTAGCTTCCTTTCTTGTTTTATAAAATTTTAGATTTGGTCACTTTGAATTATTCTTGAATTTCGATTTTAATTTTATGAAAATCGGACGACTATATCATATCCCTGGCGTGGCTGCCTAGCATTTTCGCCACGCACACCAGGCAAACACATTTAGCCGAATGTTTGTATATCACTGGAGTGGACTGTATTGGACATATTTAAGTGTAAATAAATGCATAAATGCATGCAACTTTATAATTTTAATCCCTTTTATTTACTTTATTTAACTTGTGCTGTCAGTGTTTGTTTTTCTTGTTCTTTTGTATTCCTCTTTTTGCCGTCTTCGTTTAGCCGTTGTTGCTCTGTTGCGATAGCTAAACGTTCTCTAAGCTCTCTTAATCTCACGCTCTCCCCCTCTCTTGCTCATCAACTCTCTCTGTGCAGCTGCACTGTTTTTTCATTATCTATCACCCCCGCTCACTTAAGTTTACAAGTAAAGGGGTAAGTCGAAAGAATGTCTTCTGATATCGTCTGCTTTTCCAAAACCTGTAAAAAGGTAATTTTGTCCAGCGATCTCACCATCGGCTGCTGGTTGTGCGACAACATTTTGCATGCAAAGTGCATTGGGGTTGCCGGCCGGACTGTCGATGACGTGAGAAAAAACATTTTCTTGCGCTACTGTTGCGATGCCTGTCGTGACGTTGAAAGGGAAATTATGTCTTTCATGCGGCAAACCAAGGGCAGTTTTAAGGAGCTATTATCGAGTTTCAACAAAACTCATAACATCTTCTTAGCGCTTGATAAGCAATTTAATAGCTTTACGCTATTAAATGAGTCTCCTAGGCGCAAAAAAACTGCAACTGTAGTGCAGCACGGTGACGGATCTCTACAACCCGCGGCGGGCTCTCAACAGCAGCAACCCACGGCACAGCCCTCGATCACTGAATTAAATCCCAGAATTCTGAGATCGAGTGCTAGGAAGGTGTCGGTATCTGAAGGTACGGGGGGACTGAGCGTTCCCCCGTTAACTTCTTTTTCGTCCCCTATGGGACCCCCCAAAGCCCCACTCAGTCTGTCTTGCCACAAGCCCTCATTGCAATCCCACCTACGAAACAGATATTTGTTTCACGGCACTCCCCTGGTCAAACATCGGAAGATGTCATTGCCTTTATACGAGGCAAAGTCAGAGCTGAAAATTTAAAATTAAAGGTGGAAAAATTCAAATTTTCTTATGCTAGGGATATTTCATCTTTCAAAATAAATGTCCCAAATGAATTCTTTGGTACGATATGCTCAACCAAATTTTGTCGTCAAAGAGTATGAAGCTAAGAAAAAGAAACGGCCTGTGGGTATAACTCTTCCCAAGCCCGACCTGACCACTGTGCCCTCTACATCCTCCAACTCTGCCCAAAAAAACTAAATACTTCGCTGTTAATCTCCTATCAGAATACAAGTGGCTTGCGTAGCAAGCTGCATAAACTATATTCTGATAGTCTTGCACTTACCTCCCATGTTATTGTGTTCACAGAAACCTGGCTAAAGCCGGAGATTCTTAGCTCCGAAGTTTTCCCAGCTGCGTTCACGATTTATCGGCTAGATCGGCCTATCAGGCGCGGGGGTGGGTCCTCATAGCGTCAACTCCACTCTCATGTCAGAATTATTAATAACTGTGGAACGCAATGAAGCTGAATTCCTCTGTGTGAAGCTATCATTTAATGGTCGCTTTGTTTTTATTACATGTTCTTACATTCCTCCATTGTCGGAACTGCCTATTTTTTGGAACCACCTTTCCGCCATTCGAATGGTTTCCAATATGCTTTCTGATAGAGATCATTATTTTGTAAAATTGAGCGAAGTCAAAGTTGCCTCGATTACAATTAGAAATAAAAATTGTTCTCGCCAAAAGGGCGCTTATTTTCGAGAGGCAATGTAGTTCCACCTACACCCTAAAAGTACACTCCGTACCCTCTTTCTCTCCCTCTTCCTCTGGGCTTCCAAGACATAGAGCTTCCAATCCGCTCTCCAAGCTAGATTTTAGTTTCATGTACTTTAGTTCTAATCTACCTACATCTAAATAAAGATCTCCGACGCTCGTCGCGTAACACCCCGCAACGATTTCCGTGTTTTTATTCCGAGTGAATTTTCAGCTAAAGCCATCCCCCCTCCAGATTATGGTCCTACAGAGTTATATTTACATTTCAAGAGGTTACTGCGAAACTCACTTCGCCAAACTTCTCTGTATGATTGTCTAAATCCAAGTCCGATTGATCCGACACTACGGCAGCTTCCAAATCCACATCCAATTCATTTCCGAAATTTTAATTTATTATTTATTCGACTTCCAAAAGGTAAAGTCTAAATAAATGCCATAAGCCACACTTAAACATTCAACTCCGAATAGTTCGTGTTCCTTTTCGTTAACTGTGTTTCGCTTGCATTTATTTACACTTACATATGTCCAATACAGTCCACTCCAGTGATATACAAACATTCGTCGAAATATGTTTACAAAAATTACGTAAATATATATATATTGAAACAAAAATAATTAATATAAATTTCGATACAGTTTCTGTGAGTTCTGAAATTTAAAAGAGTGTGTTTAAATAAAGTCAAATGCCACTGTTCAGTCGCAGCAGTATGTAGTCATAAGTAATAGTATTTCAGACACAACACACATTATGTAATAACTCTTCAGACTTGCATTTGTAGTAAATAAAGTATCAATTACCAAGTCAAGCGAATATGCATGGTCGGCTGAGACGAGGAAATGAACTGGGGCAATGGTCTCAGTTCCCGACATTAACCCACATTCGCAGTAACCGCACACTATTTCTTATACGTTATTTTTGTTAACATAATCACTTTTGTACCTATAAATGTTGTTAAGTTTCATTAATAAAATCAGTAGGAGTTCTACCTCAACGAAGAACATTTATTTATGCATGCATCGGAGGCTGACGCAGTGTCTTCAGACCCTCACCCAACCCAACCGTCCACCTAGTTCCAAGTGCTAGTTGCGACAAGAAAAGGCAATAGTTTGTGCACTGCCAGGCATCTAAGCCTCCTTACACAAACAGCCACAGTGAAATTTCATCAAGTAGTTCTTACTTAGTTTCTTTGCGTTCACTGTGTTCCACCGCTTGCATTTATTTTTTACTTTTATACTCACATAATCGATACAGTATGTTGGGTTATATAGCCGACCCCTTAAGATGTTGGACATAAGTGAAAAGATAGCACATCCGTGCTGGTGGAGGTTTGCATTTAGATTGTTTTATTCAGTACAAAGAGAAGTCGACTTAAGCTAAGTACATAATTGTTGCTGCCGTTGACCACAGCAGAGGCGCAGCCGCATATGTATGTCTTAGGTATATGTTCAGGAGCGAGTGTCGTATGGGCATATGTTTATGTATATATGCGATCAGCGTGGGAATGCTGACTTAGCGTAATGCCGCTATCAGCGTGCGACTTTTTAGTCCACTTGCAACTTAGTGTTGCTATGTTTTTAATGGTACAGTGTACCCTCGATATATGCACATACTACACCTCCCTCCTTTTAAAAAATAATGGGTAATGGGGTGAAGTTATTTTCATATATTTATACCCTTGCAGGGTATTATAGTTTCAGTCAGAAGTTTGCAACGCAGTCAAGGAGACATCTCCGACCCTATACAGTATATATATTCTTGATCAGGATCAACAGCCGAGTCGATCTAGCCATGTCCGTCTGTCCGTCTGTCCTTCTGTCCGTTTGTCCTTCTGTCCGTTTCTACGCAAACTAGTCCCTCAGTTTTAAAGCTATCTGAATGAAACTTTGCAGTTAGGCTTCTATATACTCGGGTCGGATCGGACGACTATATCATATAGCTGCCATAGGAACAATCGGAAAAATCTACGAAAAAAAATTATAACTTTGTCAGTTTTCAACCAATTTTCACCAAATTTGATATTTGCCCATTTAGTATTATTTCCGAATTTCGGTTTTATTTTCATGAAAATCGGCTGACTATATCCTATAGCTTCCATAGAAACAATCAGGAAAATAAAAAACCATAGCTTAGCCGTGTTTCAAACCATTGCCATCAAATTTGAGATTTGGCAACTAATTATTATTTCAGAATTTCGGTTTTAATTATACCCTAGCGAGTATATTAGTTTCAGTCAGAAGTTTGCAACGCAGTGAAGGAAGCATCTCCGACCCTATAAAGTATATATATTCTTGATCAGGATCAACAGCCGAGTCGATCTAGCCATGTCCGTCTGTCCGTCTGTCCGTCTGTCCGTTTCTACGCAAACTAGTCCCTCAGTTTTAAAGCTATCTGAATGAAACTTTGCAGTTCGGCTTCTATATACTCTCACTCGTACATATGTCGGAACGGGCCGGATCGGACCACTATATCATAAGCTGCCAGAGGAACGATCCGAAAAATTTTCAAAAAACAATTATAACTTTCTCAGTTTTCAACCAATTTCCACCAAATTTGATATTTGCCCATTTAGTATTATTTCCGAATTTCGGTTTTAATTTCATGAAAATCGGCTGACTATATCCTATAGCTTCCATAGGAACAATCAGGAAAATGATAACTTTGTCAGTTTTCAACCAATTTTCACCAAATTTGATATTTGCCCATTTAGTATTATTTCCGAATTTCGGTTTTAATTTCATGAAAATCGCCTGACTATATCCTATAGCTTCCATAGGAACAATCAGGAAAATAAAAGAAAAAACCATAACTTTGTCAGTTTTCAACATATTTTCACCAAATTTGATATTTAGCCATATTTTATTATTCCTGAATTTTGATTTTAATTTCATGAAAATCGGCTGACTATACCCTATAGCTTCCATAGGAACAATCAGGAAAATAAAAGAAAAATTCATAACTTTGTCAGTTTTCAACATATTTTCACCAAATTTGATAGTTACCCATATTTTAGTATTCCTGAATTTCGATTTTAATTTCATGAAAATCGGCTGACTATACCCTATAGCTTCCATAGGAACAATCAGGAAAATAAAAAAACAACCATAACTTTGTCAGATTTCAACATATTTTCACCAAATTTGATATTTAGCCATATTTTAGTATTTCTGAATTTTGATTTTAATTTCATGAAAATCGGCTGACTATATCCTATAGCTTCCATAGGAACAATCAGGAAAATAAAAAAACCATAGCTTAGCCGTGTTTCAAACCATTGCCATCAAATTTGAGATTTGGCAACAAATTATTATTTCAGAATTTCGTTTTTAATTGTTTGTTTAGCTTCCTTCTTGTTTTTTGTTTAAATTCTGCAAGGGTATACCAACTTCGGTGAGCCGAAGTTAGCTTCCTTTCTTGTTAAGCATATGCTTTTCTGAACAACCTATTACAACGAAATCATCCATGTATAAGAATGCTTGCGATGGTTCAAAACCAGAGAATGCAAGTGTCATCATACGCTGGAAAGAGTTTGGTGCAACTTTCAGTCCGTATGGTAATCGCGTGAAGCGATAAGAGCCATTGGCTGTTGAAAATGAAGTAATATCCCTATATTTGTTTTCTAGCTCTATCTGGTGGAATAAAGACATTAGGTCGAGACATGAAAAATATTTTGCTCGTCCTTATTGGTCAAGAATGTCTTCTATTCTTGGAAGTGGGAACTTGTCTTCTAGCAATTTTTTATTTATTTGACGATAGTCTACTGCTAATCGCCATCTTTTTTCCGTTGAGTTTGGAAGTGGTTTCTTTGGAACCAATAGTAATGGGCTGTTATATTCTGATATTGATGGTTCTGCAATTCCATCGTATATCAGTTTTTTAACCTGTTTGGCAGTTCTAATTTCTGGCTCTCTGGCGTGCGATAGTTTTTAATATAGACCGGTGTCTTATCTCCTAGCCTGAGCTTTTGTTTATAAAAGTTGTTAGCTGATATTGGTTCTGTTTTCAAACCAAAAATATCGCTAAATTTCGTACACAAGTCTGTAAGAACCTCATTGTTTTGGAAATCTTAACTTTTTTAAAATTTCTTTGCTCCTATTGTTTTGTTGTGGGTCGGGTGTGAAAATGTCGTAGTCATGCATTGATTCGCTCTTTATTTCTGCGCTTTTTATTATAGCGTCTTTTGTATTTGAATTTATTATGCTAATGTATGCATTTTCACTGTCGACAATTGTGCTGGCTATTATTATGCCCGGTTGTAGCTCTTGGTTTGGGACAACAACCGTTTTTTCGCTAGTTAGTAATTTGACTTTTCTAATTACTTTTGATCTAGCTGGCAATAATAATGTGTTTGAATCTACACTATGTTGAATTGGAATATTAATTTGTTTATGAAAATTATCGGGTCTTATTATGAACCAGTCTTGTGTTTTCTGAAATTCTAATATACAATTATATTTTTTTATAAAATCTAAACCGATTATGCCATCGCATGGTATAGGAAAAATCTCGGGTACTACATGAAATTCATGCGGTACGAGAACATCCTGCATACGTAGGTCAAGATCGATTGAGCGTATAGACTGTATGGTTCCTTGCCCAATACCTGTAATATTTCATATATTACTGAAGTTTAAGGCAGTGTATTCATTTGCTTTATTTTTAAGCAGTAAAATATCTGCGCCTGTATCTATTAATAGAATTAAATGTGTATTTGTTGTATGGTGTTGTACTTTTATAAAAATGCTCAGGTTAATTTTTAATGTAAATAATTTTACTGTTGGTTGCTTAAGGGGGTTTGTTGGTTTTCCGATTGTAAATTGCGTACCTGTCGGCTATTATTGTTATTATTTCTGTTATTCTGATGCTGGGTGTTTTGTTTTTGGTATCCCCTTCGGTTACCTCCACCTCGGTTGTTACTGCGGCACGGTAGTTTCCGCGACCATTATTGATATAGTTATTATAACCTTGGTTATAATTTTGGTTATAGTGATTCCTGCCTCTACCTCGGTAATTGGCATTATTATTACCTCGTCTATTATTCCCATTATAATTGCCTGTAATTTCAGTACTGCAATGGATATATTTTTCCATTGCATCATTGAATGTACTGAATGTACCCGCTGTCAAGATCATCTTGAGCGATTCGTTGGTACAATTCTTAGTCATTGCCGATATCGACTCTTTTGTCGTAAATTTGTCGGCATTGTCGGCGTCTAATCCGTCGTCTATGTAATCTGCTTCAAGCTGCTTACGCATATTGTCTATTTCAGTAGCATACTTAGACGCGGTCTTGCCTCTTTGTTGCGTATTCCATAATTTGGCTTTTATAACGTCTGGCGATTCGCCTTTTACGTTTGCCTGCAATATGGTAATTATTGCCTGTATTGTTGTCGCGTGTTCTACCTTATAGGTCAGTGGGCCAATAATTTTGGTCTTTATGACCTCTACAGCTAAAGCTTCCTGATCTCCTTTAGTTAGATTTGTCAACCTTAAAGCGGAGATGGAGATGGAGATGGAGTTTCTTACCATCAAATTCAGGTATTGTTGAGGATACCTGTTTAAGGTATGCCCTCTGGGCTTCCACTGTATTAGCCATATTTACTCTAACTGGTTGTATTATGTTTGTTTTGATTTCTTCTATAGATTTGATATCGCTTTCTATATCTAAATCCTCTTGCGGTTGTGACTCGTCCAGGTCTTTTATCTGGCTTTCGTCGAATTCCGCTATTTCAGATATTTCTTCTACAGATTCGATATCGCTTTCTATATCTAAATCCTCTTTCGGTTGTGACTCGTCCAGGTCTTTTATCTGGCTTTCGTCGAATTCCGCTATTTCAGAAATATCGGTTGGGATGTTTATTATAATACTGTGTCTAACACTAGTATTATGTAATCTTTTTGTAAACTTTTAAGCATTGAGCTTTATGTTTTTCAGTGAGCTTATCTTTGTATATTAATATAAGGTTTCGTAACGCATTGTATTGAGTTATCAATACCTTTATATGAGATACTAGCGTCTGAGTTTTTATCGGCGCGGTTTTATTGATGCATTTATATGATTTATCAAAAGCATCTCTAATGTTATTTATTTCTGTTGCTAGATTTAGCCATTCCATGTATGTACATTTTAGCGATATAATCGCACCAGAGTACAGGTGCATTAAATTTGATAATTATTCATATAAAAATGTTTATTCAGATGTTTGGAAATTAAAGCAAAATCTTAGAAAAGAGATAGGGTCGTGAAGATTGAGCTGGAATTATAGCCTTGTTTTACAAAACTCCTCTAAGTAGGAAAGGATAGGGTCTATCCAAGATCGTTAAATTTAAATAACATTATTTGTTATTATATCTTATCGAGATCGTTGGCTCGACTCATATAGGTCTTTTTTTAATGATCTCTTATGTAGCAAATATAGCTTTAAAGCTAAGTTGAGGGCTGAGATGATTACTAAAATCAACAGTAATAGATACTGGGCTTCTAAATGTGGCGTTGTGTCCACGACTTCTATAGTATTTACTACATTTGCGGTGTTATCGTCCGCTTTTGAACTTTTGCCACCCATCGTGATCTTATTTAAAATAAAGACATAGATATATCTTGAAGGTATATTAAAATTGAAATAATTAAAACTTGATATCAATTCCCTAATAAATGGATGAATTCATTACACTCAGCTTACACAGGTGGCAATTGGCCAGTTTACAAGATTTTTACTTATACTAAGTTTAAGACTGAGTGCAATGTGTTAGTTAATGATTGATGTGCCCTATTTGGTTAGTAAGTTTTTGTTGCAGCGGAGACAGCATCGGCAACTTAAAATATATTGGGGCGGGTTGGGCTATGGCGATTAACGCAGCCCGCCGCGTCACTTCGCACCGCGAAGTTGAATATTGATGGCTTGTAGGCGCTCTTTGTAGCGCTGCCGGTCTTCCTCGTTGGTTGCCGTCTTTAGCAACTCGATGTTTAAGCGTCTTGCGCTTAGTAGTTTTACTCTGCAGCCACCACGCTTTTTCTTCGGTGGCTGCTCCCTCGCTGCTGTCTGTGCCTTGTACTCGGCGATAGTCAAGGGCTTTGGTCCCGCGGTTGGATCTGCCTCTATGGCCTCTTGAAGGCTGGGCAAATCCCTTTGCTCGACAGGAGCAGTTTTTCAAATGTCGGCCTTGTCGTAATTCCCTCGTAGCAGCAGTGAGCGGCACCATGCTCACCGCTGGTTTATACCGGTGACTCGTTTTTCTTTTTTTTTTTGTCCCGCGTTGCTGTAGTGTGCGGCTCTGCGCACCACAGTTGTTGGTTAAAGCGTTAGTAGGTATCCAATACGCAGCGTTTTGGGCTTTAGTTTGATGCTATTTCGACATCTATGTCACGGCGCGACGATTGATTTCTGGTGAGCTTTTCGATTTTTTTTTTTCGGCTAGTATATATATTTTTCAGTTTTCGTTCATAAGTTTTTTCTCAACATTTTCTCAACGTTTTTCACACGGTCGCCGTCCTGTCACGGTCGCCATATGTTGGGTTATATAGCCGACCCCTTAAGATGTTGGACATAAGTGAAAAGATAGCACATCCGTGCTGGTGGAGGTTTGCATTTAGATTGTTTTATTCAGTACAAAGAGAAGTCGACTTAAGCTAAGTACATAATTGTTGCTGCCGTTGACCACAGCAGAGGCGCAGCCGCATATGTATGTCTTAGGTATATGTTCAGGAGCGAGTGTCGTATGGGCATATGTTTATGTATATATGCGATCAGCGTGGGAATGCTGACTTAGCGTAATGCCGCTATCAGCGTGCGACTTTTTAGTCCACTTGCAACTTAGTGTTGCTATGTTTTTAATGGTACAGTGTACCCTCGATATATGCACATACTACAACAGTCGACTCCACTGATCTACTGCCGCTTTCGAAACTTAAAAACAAGACAGGAAGCTAACTTCGGCTCACCGAAGTTTTTATACCCTTGCAGAGTTTAAACAAAAAATTAACAAGAAAGGAAGCTAACTTCGGCTCACCGAAGTTTGTATACCCTAGCAGACTTTAAACAAACAATTAAAAACGAAATTCTGAAATAATAATTTGTTGCCAAATCTCAAATTTGATGGCAATGGTTTGAAACACGGCTAAGCTATGGTTTTTTTATTTTCCTGATTGTTCCTATGGAAGCTATAGGATATAGTCAGCCGATTTTCATGAAATTAAAATCAAAATTCAGAAATACTAAAATATGGCTAAATATCAAATTTGGTGAAAATATGTTGAAAACTGACAAAGTTATGAATTTTTCTTTTATTTTCCTGATTGTTCCTATGGAAGCTATAGGATATAGTCAGCCGATTTTCATGAAATTAAAACCGAAATTCAGGAATACTAAAATATGGGTAACTATCAAATTTGGTGAAAATATGTTGAAAACTGACAAAGTTATGAATTTTTCTTTTATTTTCCTGATTGTTCCTATGGAAGCTATAGGATATAGTCAGCCGATTTTCATGAAATTAAAACCGAAATTCGGAAATAATACTAAATGGGCAAATATCAAATTTGGTGAAAATTGGTTGAGAACTGACAAAGTTATAATTGTTTTTTGAAAAATGTTCGGATCGTTCCTCTGGCAGCTATATGATATAGTCGTCCGATCCGGCCCGTTCCGACATATGTACGAGTGAGAGTATATAGAAGCCTAACTGCAAAGTTTCATTCAGATAGCTTTAAAACTGAGGGACTAGTTTGCGTAGAAACGGACAGACGGACAGACGGACATGGCGAGATCGACTCGGCTGTTGATCCTGATCTAGAATATATATACTTTATAGGGTCGGAGATGCTTCCTTCACTGCGTTGCAAACATTTGACTGAAACTAATATACCCTGCAAGGGTATAATAAATACCCTTATATTTACTTCAAATATTCAAATTTAAATAATAAATAATTGGCACAACGAATATGTTAAATTAAGAAACTACGAGGTATTAATTATTACTGTCAACAGCTCCTATATAAACAAATACATTTCCACATTGTGACGATGTCTCATTTTTTTGTAAATAGTAATGTAAATATTAGTCATAGGTTGTAAATATTAGTCATAAGTTGTAAATAGTCATAAGATAGGTAGGCGTTAGGGTTAAGGGAGCGCATCACACACTGGCCACACACCGGCCGCGTGACGTCACCAGCAACATCACCGCTGACGTCACCCGCAAATCGGGACAAGGAATCAGGATGGGCCGGCAAAGCCACATCCCGGGAAACGAAACGCTGGACCGGCCAATCAGCGGCCAGCAGAGGGGCCCGCCGAGCCACGATCGTGGCAGAGGGCAAATAGCGCCGGCATCGGCAGAGCCCACGAATGCGAGACGGAATTCGCAGCGGCCACCTGCGCGCTGCAGGCAGAGCTGGAAGGAAGATCGCAGATATGCAAGAATGCAAGGAATGCGGAACGGCGCGTGCCTTGAAGCGCGGCAGTGCAGTCGTGCGGGGACAATAAGATCAGATTGAAATTTGGTATTCAAATCACTCGCGGTAGAACCACCCCCGGAACAAGTTGAACTTTGAGTAACAAATGATATACAGTGATTGACGACGACCCCCAGCAACGACAAAACCAGGACTCCGGATAACAAGGACAACGAGGACCCCTCAAACGAGCAGGAAATACGAAGACTTGGACGTACAAGTTAACATTAACCGGTTACGGGTGAGCGAGGCGCCTGCGCCTTTACGTACGGGAATCATTTGGGTGTGTGTGTGTGTGCTAGGGAACAGCAGTAGAGGAGGGAAAATACAATAAAACAAATAAAACCACGTAGAAACTTAGACATAGAACACGGTGACACAAATGAAGAATGAAATATTAATCTGGGCATATGAAATGGCACCGGTCTTATTATTTCCCTACTCTCTCTAGCCAACCACGACCCACTGGGCCCCCTCTTTCCCACCTCGACCGCCGATGGGGTTCCAAGACGGCGAGCTGGGCAGGACGGGACCAGGAGCGCCACGCCGCTGAGATTAATTTCGGGCGTTGGCGAGGCGACGGCCGTTGGGATCTTCCCAAGCCGTAGCCTAATCTCAGGAAGCCGCCGCAGGGATTAGCCCAGGCGCATCCGCGGGCTACCGCGAGTCACGGGGCATAGTTGGGGAGGCAGCCCGCCGGTGGACACACCAGGCGGAGCCGCCAGGCCGCGGCGCTTGGGTCAACCAAGCCGTGGTTTTAGGGTCAGGGCTGCGGGCGTGGGAGCAGGCTGCTAGGACCGGCGGAGCCTCGTTTCCCCAGTCTTTAGTGGAGTGTCCGGCCGCTGGGCAATTCCAGGGCCGGTAGCATTTTCCCCGCCCCAGGATGGGCAACAAGAACCTGCAATTGTGTGGCCGTTGGCCGAAACCCATCCCTAAAAATCTGAATGAAAACGGCGCCTTCATGTTCTGGCGTTTCCATTAAATAAATATTTTCTGGATGGGACTCTGGGTCGCTGAGGTTCATCTCGGCCGTAGTGCATCCTTACAGAATGGCGCCCGTAAACAGGGACCGTCAGGACATGGAGGAGAATGTAGGAATCCTTACTACGGTGGATTAAGGACCCACCGGCCGAACACGAGATTTTTAGCGGGGGTATACATACATTTATGTATGTACATACAACGGCCAGAAATTGCCAGAAACGACGCACGTGCAGCCGCCATAACGGCACCTTGTTTTCCTCAAAAGTTAGCGAAGAAAAAGAAGAAGAGGAAAGGTCGATAGAAAAATTCCATTCAGTGAACAGAAACTACAGTCTCGACAAAAGCAGGCAGCGAGATTCGCATTTTTAGACAATAAGAAAACCAACGCATCGCGGCCGCTGCCGACGTCGGCAGAACCAAACGTCCATTCGCTGCACGTGCAGATCGCGATATATACATACATGTATATATGTACATGTTTTACATTCGGGCTTCGACATATTTTACATACGCATATTTGACATATACATATACTCTAATGCCTCCGCTCTTGGTTGCGCTGCCATCAGGGCAGGGACCAAAATACATATACTGGCCCTTTTGATTCAGGATGACACTCAGTAATATGAATACGGCTACGAATTAAATAATATAAATAAATAATATAACAAAGTTAAATAAATCGAACGGGGAAATAAATAATAAATAAAATCTGGCCACGGACATAACAAAAACAAAAAAAATAATATAACGATTATATAATAAATAAAAGTGAATAACGAAGCAAAGAAATAACCAAATTAAAATAAATAAATTAATAAAACCCGCGGTACAAGAGAAAACCACACGAATAGAATTAATCGAACAAATGAATAGATTTAATCGAACCGAATAAAACCAATCGATCGGGCCATATAAAAGAAAATACTGAAAAACAAGAAAGGAAGCTAACTTCGGCTCACCGAAGTTTGTATACCCTAGCAGACTTTAAACAAACAATTAAAAACGAAATTCTGAAATAATAATTTGTTGCCAAATCTCAAATTTGATGGCAATGGTTTGAAACACGGCTAAGTTATGGTTTTTTTATTTTCCTGATTGTTCCTATGGAAGCTATAGGATATAGTCATCCGATTTTCATGAAATTAAAATCCAAATTCAGAAATACTAAAATATGGCTAAATATCAAATTTGGTGAAAATATGTTGAAATCTGACAAAGTTATGGTTTTTTCTTTTATTTTCCTGATTGTTCCTATAGAAGCTATAGGGTATAGTCAGCCGATTTTCATGAAATTAAAATCGAAATTCAGGAATACTAAAATATGGGTAACTATCAAATTTGGTGAAAATATGTTGAAAACTGACAAAGTTATGAATTTTTCTTTTATTTTCCTGATTGTTCCTATGGAAGCTATAGGATATAGTCAGCCGATTTTCATGAAATTAAAATCAAAATTCAGGAATAATAAAATATGGCTAAATATCAAATTTGGTGAAAATATGTTGAAAACTGACAAAGTTATGGTTTTTTCTTTTATTTTCCTGATTGTTCCTATGGAAGATATAGGATATAGTCAGCCGATTTTCATGAAATTAAAACCGAAATTCGGAAATAATACTAAATGGGCAAATATCAAATTTTGTGAAAATTGGTTGAAAACTGACAAAGTTGTAATTTTCCTGATTGTTCCTATGGAAGCAATAGGATATAGTCAGCCGATTTTCATGAAATTAAAACCGAAATTCGGAAATAATACTAAATGGGCAAATATCAAATTTGGTGAAAATTGGTTGAAAACTGACAAAGTTATAATTTTTTTTTTGAAAATTTTTCGGATCGTTCCTCTGGCAGCTAATGATATAGTCGTCCGATCCGGCCCGTTCCGACATATGTACGAGTGAGAGTATATAGAAGCCTAACTGCAAAGTTTCATTCAGATAGCTTTAAAACTGAGGGACTAGTTTGCGTAGAAACGGACAGACGGACAGACGGACATGGCTAGATCGACTCGGCTGTTGATCCTGATCAAGAATATATATACTTTATAGGGTCGGAGATGCTTCCTTCACTGCGTTGCAAACTTCTGACTGAAACTAATATACCCTGCTAGGGTATAAAAAACGATAAATACCAAATAAATCAAACATAGTGGACAAACAAAAGGAGAATTAGAAAATAATAACTACCAATAAGGAGACCAAGCGAGGAATAATAAAACCTAGAAATAATAAATAATAAGACCTGGAATAATAAATAAAAAAAAAAATAAAAGAATAAAATAAATAAAAACTAAGCCAAGAAAATTGAAGAAAAATAAATAAAATACAGCCAACCAAGGCAGCCACAAGGAACAAGTCAAGGAAAACAATACACATCGAAAACGTAGGAAAATAATAACATCATGGGTGTTACATGGATCAGCTACCGGAAGAAGCTGGAGTTGGAGACCATTCTCCTCGAGTTTGGATTTGAACGCGGAGGCACCGTGGAGGAACAGCGATCGCGGCTGATCAACTTTGCGCGGCAACCGGATCACGACGGAATTTCGGGAACGCTTCCACCGGGGACGCGAAGCTACTTTCGCCTATGTACCTGGACTCGGAAGTCAATTCACCGGGATTTGCAGCGCCGACGGCACCACTTACACTTTTGCTGCCACGGAGCACTTCTCCAGCCGCAGGACGATGCCTGCCGACGATGACCGAGGACCCACCGCGTACAACGAATTATCAGGAGACCCGGGAGCCGCTCTACTGGATCGGATGATGAAATGGGGACTCTCATTCAACGGGACCACGGATCCACTTAGTTTCATCGAACACATCGAGGAACGGGCCGATACCTGCTCGATCGACCGGAAGTATCTAGCCACGGCTTTGGTAGTGCTTTTAACTGGCCGCGCCGAGAGCTGGTATAGGACCAGTGAACTACGAGATGCCACTTGGGCAGAAGTTCGCCAGGAGTTTTTGGATTTCTTCTTGCGGCCGCGTTATTACCAGCGGCTGGACGATGAAATCAGGACACACTTTCAGAGGCCCAACGAACCCTTAAAGGAGTACTTGGTGGACCTGCGCCTACAAATGCGCCGGGCAGGATTCACACCGGAGCGTGAACTCGAACGAGTCTACGACAACATGCTGCCGGAGTACCAACTTTTCACCAGGAGGCAGGACTTTCGTACACTGGCGGAATTAACGCACTTAGTGGTCGACTATGATGTGACCCGCAGTCGGGACGGACGAGCAAGGAATCATCAAGACATACCCTCACGGGCACCACCCGCTGCCAGCATCTCCATGGATGGGGATCGCACGGCCCGTCAGCCGCCGGCATCACCCATGCCAGGGAACGCCAGTAGGAACGCGAGCATGAGCCGAGCCACGGCATCATCGTCAGGTCAAGCACCAGTAAACGTACGGGAGGCGTGCAGGAACTGCTGCCAGCTCGGACATTTCGCGACGGAGTGTCGATACCCCAGGATAACTTTCTGTTGGGACTGTGGACGACGGGAGATACGGACAAACGGGAAACGGTAATGCGCCTCGCGTGACCGGGAATCGCCTGAGGAACCCAGCCAACCCGAACAATTAGTAGAAGCAACAATCAAGCAACGCCGGGGGCGCATCCGAGCCGCCATCACCATGGAGGGACGAGGATTCATGGCCACCCTGGACACGGGAGCTACTCACAGCTTCATCAGCGAGGACTTAGCAAATCAACTGGACAACAAACGGAACACGCGGGAGATACGGGCGCAGGTCAAGCTCGCCGACGGGACCTGTCGGCAGCTGACAAAGGCCCTAGCAGCAATTATCCACTGCGGCAATCGCAGTACGCCGACCATCTTGCTAGTGATGGCGGACGTGCTGGATGATGTGTTGCTAGGGATAGATTTCTTGTGCGGGATCGGAGCCACCATTCAGTGTGGGGGACAGGCCCTCAACTTGGTACCGGACGAGCACACCAAGCCGCCGTGGGCACGGACACGGACGACAGGAGGAGCCGTCGTGGGCACGGACACGGACGATACAAGGAGCAGCAGAGGAGCCGCCGTGGGCACGGACACGGACGACATAAGGAGCAGCAGAGGAGCCGCCGTGGGCACGGACGCGGACGACGTCTAAAAGGACGAGAGACACAGCAGAGCCACGCTCTGAGCAACGGGAGCCACGCAACACACACGAGGAACAGGAACGGGAGCCACGCTCCACACACGAGGAACAACAGGCAGAGCCACGCTCTGGACAGCAAGGATCATCTGGCACGGTTACCCAGGAGGGGCCGGCTGCCATTCATCAAGGACAACGACAAGCACAGAGGTCAGTGCCGCAGCCACGCACTAGGCCAAACCAACCACCGACCCCTACGCCTCGAGCACAGACTCCGAACACACCCGCGACAACGAATCGGGATGCGGAAGCACACACGACGACCAGCTGGAAACACGTTTTACCCGTGGCTGAGGCCACAGCCGCGCAGCGAAACCTTTTTCGCACCTCCAAGAAACGTGTCCGTTTTCCGGATCACGTCGAAGAAACGCCGGAACCAAACGCGCTTCTATGCGGCACCGTCAACTCAGTGAGCCATGCCCCAGAGAAGAAACTGGACCCACTCGAGCCGACACATACGGTGTCAGAATACCCGAACCCTGGGTGGAAGGATTTCTCAAGCAGGAACTGGAGCAGTTCAACACTCCATACGGAGTCTCTCACATCGCGGAGCACCGGATCATCATGCGCAACGACCAACCGATAAAGCAGCGGTATTTCCCACGGAATACGGCCATGAGGGCCGTGATAGACAAGCAGATCGATGAACTCCTCAGGGATGGACGCATCGAGTCATCGGAAAGCCCGCACAGTGCAGCCATTGTGATCGCGGCTAAAATGAACGGAGACGCTCGGATGTGCATCGACTACAGGCAACTCAACGAGAACAAGGGTTCAGCAGATCCTGGAGCGCCTACGAAACGCGAAGTATATATCGACGCTGGACTTAAAAAACGGATACTGGCAAATCCCGGTGGCTCAGGAGAGCCGGGAACGCACAGTCTTCACGGTTCCCGGTCGAGGTCATGCCTTTTGGACTTCACGCCCGCGACCTTTGAACGGGCCCTGGACACGGTCATAGGTCCAGACATGGAACAGCACGCGTTCGCTTACTTGGACGACATCATTGTCATCGGGTCAACCCTGGAGGAACACGTAGCGCACCTGAGGGAAGTGTTTCGCCGACTACGACGAGCCAACTTACGGCTGAACCAGGAGAAATGACACTTTTTTCAACGGCACATCGCTTACTTGGGACATGTGATAAGCGAAAGGGGGATTCACACGGACCCGGACAAAGTGGCCGCGATCCGCGAGTTGCAGCTTGAAAGAACTTCGGTATCGATACCCTTCCTGGTATCGTCGATTTGTTCCCAACTGCGCCGATGTTGTGGAACCGATGACATCGCTGCTGAAGAAGGACCAGAAGTGGGACTGGACATCGAGGCAGGATCAGGCCTTCCAGGAGTTGAAGGCTAAGTTAACGGAAGCACCCGTTTTAGTCTGTCCGGACTTCGAGCAGAAGTTCGTATTACAAACGGACGCCAACGAATATGGCATCGGAGCCGTTCTGACGCAGACCATCGATGGATAAGAGCGAGTGGTGGCCTATGCCAGCCGCCGTCTGAACAGCCCAGAGAGAACTACTACGTTGACCGAGAAGGAGTGCCTCGCCATCGTCTGGGCAATACGGAAGATGCGATGTTACATCGAAGGATACCGTTTTGAAGTCATAACGGACCACCAGGCCTTACGGTGGCTGAACTCCATCGACAATCCGACCAGCCGAATCGCCCGCTGGGCACTCGAGCTGCAGCAGTATCAATACGATATTCATCACCGGAGACGGGCCCAAAATCTAGTCGCCGACGCCCTCTCACGCCAACCGCTGCCCGTTGCGCAGCAAGCACAGGTGCAAGGAAAAAACTCCAAGTGGCTCACAAGGATGTTGAGGAAAGTGCGGACAGAACCAGCCAAGTTCCCGGATTACAGGAAAGAAAGCGGACAGCTTTTTCGCCGCATCGGGCTACGGCCACAGGAGAAGGAGTACACACCATGGAAGCTGTGTGTAGGAGCGGATTATCGCCATCGGGTTCTAAAGAAGAATTACGACACGCCCACCGCCAGACACTTGGAAATTCGGAAAACTAGCAATCGAGTTGCTCAACGCTATTACTGGCCGGGACTTTTCCGCGATGTCGATGACGATCAAGACAATGATCGCCCAGTATCTGGATGGCCACGCACAGAACGAGTGGGACCAACTATTGCCCGAGATATCGCTGACAATAAACAGCAGTATCTCCGACTCGACGGGATTCAGCCCAGCCTTCCTGGTTCAAGGAAGGGAACCTCGGCTCCCACACGCACTGTACGACGAGGTTACGCCGGGACGAAGAACCTCCGAGATAACCCCAACGGAACGTGGCGAACGGCTGAAGAACATCTTCGAGGTGGTCAGAAACAACGCTGATCGCGCATCCGCGGATCAGAGTCGCCACTATAATCTCCGCCGACGGACTTGGAGACCACCGGTGGGATCGCTAGTGTTGGTACGGCGCCATCACTTATCAAACGCGGCCGAAGGATTCGCGGCGAAACTAGCAGCGAAGTATGATGGGCCGTTAAAGGTGGCGAAGTTTCCATCGCCTAACATCGTACAACTACACATACCCGGCAGTCGTCGACGGCGGACCGCCAGTCTCAACCAATTGAAACCATATCACAGCGAGGCAGACACCGCGGATCGCGTCGGGAACGAACACGAGCACCTCGAGGAAACCATCCGGGACAATGGAGATGGCTCCATGCCGGAAGAGCAGGCATAGATGGCCTTTCGTCTCAGGCCAGAGATTCACGGAGTCACTTGTTGACAGGTGCGCCTGTCCAACATCCGCCCGCCGGGGGGAAGAACCCGCGGGAAAGACTTAGGGAAAACACGCACGCGAGAACAGAGTACTTAGGGCAAAGCAGAGGGGGCGAGCTTGTTAGGAAAGCACACAGTTAGGTAGGGAAAAGCACAAACACTAACCATGTTTTCAACACCACACAGAACTACTGATCAACGATAAGCGCTGGACGAGGCCTACCGACATACTTGCGGCCCAAGGACCGCCCGCTCACACGAGTGGAGGTGACGGCGCAGTTGATGCCACCGCCGTTGACAGCGGCCATCCACGCGCGACGGGACGGAGACCCCCCCGCCAGGCGAGACCTTGCCTGGTTGGCGGCGGCAGTGGAGGAGCGTTTTGAGGAGCTCCACATGGATGAGCGGAGGCGTCCAGTGGAAGGGGATGATCCCCGGACATTGACCCCGTCCAACGAGGTGATGCGGCCACTGGTCATAGACGTGGGGCAGGCCCCCCACGCCTACGTGGGTCGCCGCCTCTCACCAGCGTCGGACACGACCCGCCGACCGGGCAACTACCAGTCGACGAGGGCGAGGAGGAGGAGGTGGTACCCGACGAACGCTTCGGAGCTACGCGGCACGAGGCTACGCCCCCATTGCAGCGGATTGAGTGGGAGCTGTTTTCGCGGCCACGGCCGGGTTCACCCCTCGGAGGAGGACCGAAAGGGTTTACCGCCGAGCAGGAGGCCGAATTGACGGCGTGTTTTGGTGAGGTGGCGCGGAGGATGCGCGAAAGGGGGGAAGCGGTACCCGGCCCCCTTGGCGCCATGTACGAGGCAGTGTTGGACGACGAGGCCGGACCGCCACCGCCTGTGGCAGTGGAGGAGTCCCCGCCACGACCTCCACGTCGGTATGATCCGACGGGGGACAACTACCGGCCGACGACACCACGGTCGGACACACCAAGCCCGGAGACGACACGGCGGCCACCAAGCCCGGAGATCTGTGCCCTCGACCCATACGTATCGCCACCCAGTCGACCACCAACCCCGTACGGGTATCTGCCCATTTTCGGGCCGGGACCATTATGGTGCACCACCGCCGCGGCACAAGAGATCATGTGCGCGGCCAGCGTGCCAGATCCCCTACGGCGATCGGGACGCCGTCGAGGCGCACCCTGGGAGGACTCGTCCAGCGGCTCCGACTACATCGCCGGCGAGGAACCCCGCCCCCACCAGGGAGCCGTGGGTTGTGGCCCCACCATGGTGGACAACCCCTACTGGCAGGCTACCCGCCCGCCTGATCGAAAGGATCCAGGGCAGACTGGCAATCAGAGGCCGACGCACCTGGCGTTATTTGGATGAGGAGCAGGGGCAGCGCTTCCGCGTCCAAATCAGCCCGCGGGGCCACGTAAAGGTTTTTCTTCGCCCCACCCGGACGTAAAGGGGGGGTGTGACGATTTCACATTTTTTGTAAATAGTAATGTAAAAATATTATTCATAGGTTGTAAATATTAGTCATAAGTTGTAAATAGTCATAAGATAGGTAGGCGTTAGGTTTAAGGGAGCCCATCACACACTGGCCACACACCGGCCGCGTGACGTCACCAGCAACATCACCGCTGACGTCACCCGCAACACGGGACAAGGAATCAGGATGGGCCGGCAGAGCCACATCCCGGGAAACGAAACGCTGGACCGGCCAATCAGGACTCTGGATAACAAGGACAACGAGGACCCCTCAAACGAGCAGGAAATACGAAGGCTTGGACGTACAAGTTATCATTAACCGGTTACGGGTGAGCGAGGCGCCTGCGCCTTTACGTACGGGAATCATTTGGGTGTGTGTGTGCTAGGGAACAGCGGTAGAGGAGGGAAAATACAATGAAACAAATAAAACCACGTAGAAACTTAGACATAGAACACGGTGACACAAATGAAGAATAAAATATTAATCTGGGCATATGAAATGGCACCGGTCTTATTATTTCCCTACTCTCTCTAGCCAACCACGACCCACTGGGCCCCCTCCTTCCCACCTCGACCGCCGTTGGGGTTCCAAGACGGCGGGCTGGGCAGGACGGGACCAGGAGCGCCACGCCGCTGAGATTAATTTCGGGCGTTGGCGAGGCGACGGCCGTTGGGATCTTCCCAAGCCGTAGCCTAATCTCAGGAAGCCGCCGCAGGGATTAGCCCAGGCGCATCCGCGGGTTACCGCGAGTCACGGGGCATAGTTGGGGAGGCAACCCGCCGGTGGACACACCAGGCGGAGCCGCCAGGCCGCGGCGCTTGGGTCAACCAAGCCGTGGTTTTAGGGTCAGGGCTGCGGGCGTGGGAGCAGGCTGCTGGGACCGCCGGAGCCTCGTTTTCCCCAGTCTCTAGTGGAGTGTCCGGCCGCTGGGCAATTCCAGGGCCGGTAGCATCTTCCCCGCCCAGCGTGGGCTATTAGAATCTGCAATTTTGTGGCATTCGGCAAAAGCCACCCACTCACTCCTGGCGTTTCCATTAAATAAATATTTTTCTGGATGGGACTCTGGGCCTCTAAGCTTCATCTCGGCCGTAGTGCATCATTACAAAATAAATACAAAACGACAAACATAATTACAAGAGGCAGCAACGTCACCGATTTAATTTACATATGCATACTTATTAACTCGTCTTTGCTCTATTTTGAGCTGTTTTACATCCATACATATTTACAAGCATAATCGTCGGTAAGGCGACGCTCCGATTTTTGGCAATTTTTCCGCCTCTTGTTATCTCCGCTATTCTGCATTAAAATTCAGAAAAATATATTCAGAAATTTTGTTCTGTTTCCGATTGTTTCCCAAATTCCGAATCTAGTTTCTACATTTATAAATAATTCCAAACTATCTATGTATATATAAACAATCCATATTTTCGAAAACATAACAAAATATATATATGTTGCAGCGCCGCTATTTTCCGACATCGTAATAACACAGCGAGTTTCGGTTTTGCATACACGACAATCTATACGCAACTGCCTGCGTCGTCCCTTCTTCATTCTATGCTTACCACCGAACCACACTCGGCGACAGCGACACTACGCTGTCGCCCTGCTAAAACGACACTTCTTAAAGCGACAACATACACACACAATTAATCACGGCGCAATTTGTGACTGATGCAATATTCCTATAATGATGAAATTAAGCCTCTGGTGAAATTCCTACAACAGCATACCCACACACTCACACCAACATACACACACACTATTAGTGTGCGCCGACACGGCCATCCTGACCATTACACGACCTCGTGCAATTTTTCCAAAAATGCTTTGTTACCATTCAATTAACTTATAACAATTTATTCAAATAAAACTTTTCATTTCTCGTCTAACGTTATAATTTCCATTACAAATTACATCTTCATTTTTCTGTGTCTTTTTTTTTTTTTTTTTGAACTAATACAAATGCTTTTCTTTGACATACATAGCTCATTTTTACATTATCATTAACCATTCAGTTTTTACATTATATTATCTAATGCGCCACACGCCATGATAAAAACAATTGTTTTGCACTTGTGCTTACATTATTATTACAAATTTCATTATTAACCTTTAAGACACCTGTACTGTCTCTTGCAACAGTTTCTCTTTACATGAGTTCATTACTGTCTCTTTCAACAGTGTCTTTTTCATTACTGTCTCTTTCAACAGTGTCTTTTTCATTACTGTCTCTTTCAACAGTTTCTTTTTCATTACTGTCTCTTTCAACAGTTTCTTTTTCACTACTGTCTCTTTCAACAGTTTCTTTTTCACTACTTAAATCCTTATTACAACTTTCAAATTCAACTGGTATTTGTCCATCCGGCATATTTATATTTTCTATTATTTGTCAAAGACCTGACCATATATCTATCCCCCTCTAACAATTCAGTTATTTGAAAAGGCCCCCTAAACTTTGGACTCAACTTTGTTTGATGCCTCTCTTCATTTTTTAACAATACGTAACTCCAACCTTGCATCCAACAACTTTAGCCTTGTTTCTATCAAATTGCTCCTTGTTATATGCTGCTGCAGTTAAAATATTTTGACCTGCTCTTGCTCTCACTTCTGCCAAGTCGACCTCTTCTAGCATATCGCAGGGAGGAAGCAATCCCAACTTTACCGATAAACAATTCTAAAGGGCTTGCCTTTGTCACTCGACTAACCGTACAGTTCAAAGCTAATTGAACTTCTCCTAAGGCATCTTGCCAAGATCGATTGCTAGTTTCAACGGCAGTTAATAAGTTCTTTAAGGTGCTCATAATGCGTTCGACTTGTCCATTCGCTCTACTCGCCCCTGTCGCAATCAAATGCAATTTAATTTTTTGTTGTGAACAAAACTCACTAAATCTTGTGCTGGCAAAACATCTGCCTTGATCCGCTATCATGCGGTTTGGTACTCCAAACAGAGAAATAGCTGACGTGACAGCATTTATGCAGTTTTCAGCATCAATTTTAAGCGTGTGGGTTAAATAAACAAATTTAGTAAAAGCATCCACCTGAACAATGATATACTCTTTTTGATCAGACTTGCCACTCAACTTCCCAGTTATGTCGATGTCAATGGTGTGCCAAGGTGTATTTACTTTTGGTATTGGATGAAGACTTACTTGAACTTTACCCGAAGAAGACTTTGACATTTTACACGTAATACAGTTCTCAACGAACTTCCGAATGTATTTGGACATGTTATCAAACCAGTAATAGTCATAGGCCTTATCTAAGGTCTTCTCCCATCCCAAATGCATGATGGACTCATGGATCTGATTTATTACGGACCATCTAAATGATCGAGGAACAATTGATAAAGATCGAGTTCTACCATTTCGCTGAATTTTTCGATATAATATTCCTGCTCTCAGCTCATAAGTTTTAGCAATGTCCTCAGCAAGAGAATTTTCTTTCAATTTATTTACAATATCAACAATTTCAGGATCTTGACGCTGTTCGGCCAAAAGCCAATTGTCCGATATCTCTGCCAAATGAACTCGTTTTTCCGGAATTTTGCAAGTCAACTCGGCTGAAGGCAGATTTCTTGAAACAAAGTCAACATGAGACATTCGTTTACCTTCTTTATATTGTATATCAAATGTAAAGGACTGTAAGTACGCCCACCATCTTTGTACTCTAGGACATAGATCCTGTTTAGTTCTTAATGCTTTAAGTGAGTTACAATCAGTGAAGACAACAAAATTTCTACCCAATAAATAATGGCGAAAATGTTTTATAGATAAAACAACAGCAAGACTTTCTAATTCATAGGAATGATACCGTGATTCAGCAGGAGAAGCAGCCTTACTGAAATATTCAATGACATGAGACTTGTTGTTGATTTTGTGTAACAAGATGGCACCGTATCCCCTAGAACTTGCATCGGAATGCAACTCAATAGGATGGTGAGGATCAAAAATTACTAAAACTGGCTTTTGTGTAAGAATAGAAATAACTTTCTGTCTAATTTCTTCATGTTCCGATCTCCAAACAAAATCATTCTTCTCCGAAGTCAAAAGGTACAACGGTTTCATAAAACAGGAAAATCCTTGCATGAATTACCTGAAATAAGACGCTAATCCAATAAATTGGAGTAAAGCAGAAACTGACTGAGGAGGTGGCAAGATAATTAACGCTGTAACTTTAAGCGAATTCGGTCGGATTTCACCTGCACTCACTTCATATCCTAGATATTGAACTGTCGACTTAAGGAAAGAACATTTTTTTATATTGAATGAGAATCCAGCATTCGTAAGACAATCAAGAGTAATTTGCAACCTTTCCAAAGCCTCACTTTTTGTTGCAGCAGCCACCATTACGTCATCCATATAAACGACAACAAACGTATTGGCAAGGTCTCCAAGTGCTTGCATGACTGTGCGTTGAAACACTGAAGTTGCGTTTCTGAGACCAAAAGGCATTGCCAAAAATTCATATTGCCCGTCTGGAGTGACAAATGCTGTACACTCTACCGATTCTTTGTGCATGGGAATTTGGTAATACCCGCTTGCCATGTCTAAACATGTAAAATATTTCGCTCCATAAAGTCTGGCTATCTGGTCCGATATGAGGGGCAAGGGATATCTATCTGCAACTGTATTAGAATTTAATTCACGGTAATCAACACACAAACGATGAGTGCCGTCTTTTTTGTTAACCAACATTATGGGACTTGCGTATGGCGAGCAACTTGGCTGTATAATTTTACATTGTAATAATTCATTAATCTTGTCTCGTACCAATTCTCTTTCATTTGGGCTGAGCCGATATGGTCTTCTTTGAACAATTTTTCTTGGGTCTATTAATTTAATTTTCTTTTCACCCGAGCTAACTCTAGTCGAAGGAATTCCATTAATACAAGATTTTTAATATTTTTCCAACAAATCTTGTAATTTATCTTTATCTTCCCCAACAAGATCAGTATTTAATTCACAAAATTTCTCATAATTTGAACAATAGTTTACAGTTTTTGATCTAATTATTTCGAATTTTCCCGATGATATTATAACATTAAATCCAGGGGACAGTACTTCTCGACCAATAATAATGTCATTCTTCAAATACTCATTATCCAAAACATGAAACAAGATTTCAATACAATGTTGATTAATTTTTACGTTACTAAGTATTTGCAATATACTACATATGCCGCCACTACCAATACCCTTCAGCATCACTACATTGTTAATTCTTTTACCAACTAATTTGTGACTTATCTTTTGTTTTATTAATGAACATTCCGCTCCAGAGTCGAACGTTGTTATAAACGTCTCACCTCGATGAACCATCTCTCCTTTGGGCTCAACAACTTCGCAAAGCTCCACTCTTTTCATCTGATGTGTATCCTTGATCATGTCCACTTTAGGCTTACTGCAATGTGTTCAAATATGACCAAGTTCACCACACTTAAAGCAGGTTACATTCGCTTTTTGATGGTGGCCAGATACACTCCTGCCGCTACTGTTTGTAGCATGCTGCTGCTTAGCTCGACATTCCATCATCTTGTGGCCTAATTTTCCACAAAAATTACATTTTATTGTTGAAAGTTTCGAACGCTTTATGTCAGGTGACGATATTTCTTCTTGTAGATTTTTCTTCCTCTTGTTGAACGCGAATGCTTTAAGCTCGGTTTGCAATTCACTTCTGGTGCTCATATTTGAAGTAAAGGTTAAACGCTGCAATCTATTATCAACATGAGCCATCTTCGCAAGCGTCACAGAAACTGCAATTTCCTCTACGTTCATGTCACGCCATTTCGTGATAAGTGACGTCACCATACGACTAGCATAATTGGAGAGACATTCGCCATCGGTCGGACAATTAGCTAACATTGACAAAAACATGGCCGCTGGCGTATCTACAATGCCAAAACGCTGCATGAAAAGTTCTTTAAATTCATCCCAAGTTATCTCTGGATAACATATTTGCGGGAGCCACTGCGACGCACTACCTTCCAACGATGCACTCAAAGCCATTACCAACTCGCTGCCTTTTATAGTATTTTCTGCCAAAATTATGTTTACGGTTGAACACCAGGCCGACGCGTCGGCGCCATCAAGGTCTGCGTTGAATTTTGGAAGCACAATTGTTTTTTTGTTTGTTGTTTCAGGTGTCGCCGATTGTACAGCTTTAATAAGCTCGATCAAGTTTTTATTTTGCATTTCCATCAAAATTCGCCATGGTCCATCTGAATCATTAGGTAGCGAGCCAGATCCCACTTCTGATGTTGCAGCGCCGCTATTTTCCGACATCGTAATAACACAGCGAGTTTCGGTTTTGCATACACGACAATCTATACGCAACTGCCTGCGTCGTCCCTTCTTCATTCTATACTTACCACCGAACCACACTCGGCGACAGCGACACTACGCTGTCGCCCTGCTAAAACGACACTTCTTAAAGTGACAACATACACACACAATTAATCACGGCGCAATTAGTGACTGATGCACTATTCCTATAATGATGAAATTAAGCCTCTGGTGAAATTCCTACAACAGCATACCCACACACTCACACCAACATACACACACACTATTAGTGTGCGCCGACATATACATATTTTTTCAGTATGATTCCATCCGCTTAAAAATATTTATTTTGACTTCTGACCGTCTGAGTCACTTCGAATCCAAATTCTGCAATCCAGCAGAGCCCATCCAATCTCAGTATTTGAGCAAAATTAATCTCGATCAAGTCCGAACCCTATGGGCAAAGGTCGAGAAAGAGTACGAAGCTTGTTCTGAGCTAATTTCAGTTGATTTTGAGCGCGCGGCGGACACCTTGACCACGTTTAAGGCAAAATACGAGGATGCCTATTTTACCTACGAAAGGTGTGCTGCCCGGCACAGATCGATCTCCTCTAAACCCGTTCCGCCCCAAAATTCCTTTCCGTCTGGCTGTCGGCTTCTTCCGTGCGATACGGAAGTATTCTCGGGCAATTATCTTCGCAGTCCGACTTTCCGAGACCTTTTCACAGCGGTCTATATAGCCAATCCTGTGGTGACCCCTGTAGAAATGTTGTTCTATCTAAATGTCAAGACAAGTGGTGAAGCTCATTCCATAGTTTTCAAGTCACCACTCCCCAACGATGGTTTCCGCTCAGCCTGAAAAGACCTAACAAAGCGTTTCGAAAATAAACGAGCGCTGGTGAACTGCCATCGTGCACGAATCTTCGGCAGCCTTAAGGGAGCTGCAGGATACCATCCACAATAGATTCTATTCAACCTCCGTCTTTCAGCCTCCGGCAATCTAAATTGACAACTTCCAGCGTGTTACCGCGAGTACTAAAATCCTTTAGTACCAAGACTGTGCTCAAAAGAGAACCATCCACTGCGGTTATGTCCACGCTTCCTACAGATGACGATAAACGATCATACATCTTATATCCAAAGAAAGCAGTTGTGCTTAAATTGCTTTGCAAGAGGTCATCAACTCCACGATTGCACAAGCGCCCACAACTGTTTTACATGCCACGGTCGGCATCACACTTTGCTGCATCCAAGCAATTCCGTTAGTGTTCCGAATCCTCCCAAAGCTTTAAGGCCAGTATCCGCCAGTATCAAAAATGTATATCCATATAATGATATATTAAAAATATATATATATATAGTATATACATGTTAACCATTAATCTTACCTTATGCACTAAATAACACTAAATAAGCAATAAATATAGATACAGAATTGGTAGTATAATAAGAAATATTATGATGAACGATAATAGGCAGGAAGCTACGACACAAACTTAAAACAGCAAATCCAGGAAAATACAGTTAAGAAGCATCATGTATATTAATAAAGTGCTTAATGACGCACGAGTACTAATAAAAGACCAATGGGAAAGATTAACTAACGATCATTGGTCTAGGGCATAAAAATTCCTCACCAGACTTCGAATAAATCTACCCTCGATTAAGCAAAAATTTGATCTTGATATATATGTCCCTACAATTCGAAATACCTCGATATCAGTTGTAACTGATGACGAGCCGGAATCGACATAACCGGCTGGTGACGAAGAAGTAGAACTAAAAGAATCAGAAGAGGCAGATATCGATACCGAAGAATTAGAAGGTATATCTATACCCTACGACCCTGAAGAACTTGAACTTGAACCCAAAATAGAGGATCAAGATTTGAACAATCTCACCATTCCTGCCGTATCAAAAATACCAGCAGCAGAGGAAGAGAAAGAAAAAAAATCAGATTCGCTATCTTCCCCAGACATTTTAATAAGCTCTCTTGACACAATAATATACATGATGGCAGATCCAGCTTTACAGCGAGCATACATTAAGGACATATCCAATGCCATCCCCGAATTTAATGGACAAAAAAACCATTTACAAAGATTCGTAACGGCCCTGAGGCTAGTAGATTTAACAAAAGGGCAATTCGAAGAATTGGCTGTCGAAGTAATTCAGTCGAAAATAGTAGGATCAACCTTATAGAAGGTCAAACATGAAACTACTATTAAAGCCATAATTGAAAAACTTAACGCCACTATCGTCGGTGAAACATCCGATGTAGTTAAGGCTAAACTAGCTATGCAGAAAGGAAAAACTGCAGAAAAATTTACCAATGAATTTGACAACCTCCGGATGCTACTTGAAGCTTCCTACATTGATGAAGGGTTATCAGCTGAACATGCTGATTAATTCAGTAGAAAGAATGCTATTGCTAGTACAATGACTAAAAATTGTGAGTATGGCCGTCTTAAAACAATTTTGGAAGCAGGCAATTTTTCAACAATGAACAATGCCGTCACCAAGTACATACAATGTAGTACTGAAATGACATTCAAATCCAATTCCATATTGTATACCTAGAAAGGAAATAAATAGAACAACGGATATAACCAAAACAATGGCTATAACCGAAATAATAATAACAATAATAATAATAACCAATATAATAATTATTTTAGGAACAACAACCGTAGTGGAATCAACCGTGGCGGAAATAGCCGTGGGGGAAACTGTAATATGCACATATAGATATATCTGACATACGCAACCAATTGTATCTAAACATACTTAAATGCATTGAAGGGTTATACAACCCAAGGCCAGGTCATAAACCTCAGCCGAAATATGAATCCCTCGTTGCGCATTTGCACCGCACGCAGAAAGTGCAGGTGTCAGCATAAATGCACCACGAGCGGACCTTACGTATGCATGTGCATATACCTCCGCGCTCAGCCTAAGCGAGCATAGCTATGTATTTAAGAATATTATATATATACGTCTCTTCGCTGCCGCTGTTAGCAGCGCTGCTACACGACATAGCCTTCTTTAGTTTTAAATACATTTAAGATTATTATCAATTATGACTTTGGAGCAACAGCATTGGTTGCTCTGAAGAGTTAAATGAAATTGACACAAATAAAAGAATTAAACTCTACAACTACAACTACACTACCTGACTACTCATTTGGCCGGCAAATCAATTCTATTACATGGCGACCGTGACATCGATGGACACCGTAACTCTGCAGATCGAATAAATACCAAGGAAATCGTGGAAATACTTTCGGAGATCTTCGATGGAAAACATATTACATATTATTACATGGCATTAAGCGGAAAACATGGCAAAAGAGGCAGCCGCAGTAAGTAGAGTGCGATGTGTGGGAAAAGAAGTGGAGTGGTAAAAAGATTAAAGGCCAGAAAGGCCGAATTGCTACAGCTGTTGAACAGCGGAGATAATAGAAAGTGGACCCACTCGGTAAAAATACATGCCGAAGTGGAATACATAAAAACAGTACTAAACGGAAGAATTAACCGGAATAACACCACAGACACACCACATCCACCTACTCTGAAATTAAAAACATTGCAAAAACTAATAACACTCAATCTCCTCCGGAAAAAGTCGAAATACCTAAGCTGAAAAAGGAATGTCCCAAGGACTGCCCGGGATCTCTGGAGAGCCCGTATTGCGAGTATACTTGTCGAAAGCCTGTGCGAAGACCAGGACCGGCACCGCCTGAGCCCATAGGCCCAGGACATCAGCAGCAGAATCATCAAGTGTGAGGGGCAGGCCGCCCCTTATGCCAACGAAGGAGCGTCAGCAAGGCCAAGCCGGCGACGACCAGCTGACGCGAAGGATACCACAGGAGTCTAAAGATACATAGATTACATTTTGCACTGCGTGGCATTATTTTTTTAATTGCACTGTGATGCATATTTTTTCATCTACCTTGTAAAAAGTATTGTAAAATTGAGAGACATAAAAGTTGCCCGATTAGCGCGTGGCCTGAAAACCATGCAAAAAACTAGGCAGGTTTCCATATGTTAAAAAAAAATTTTTTCTTAACAAAATTGTTATGCTTTCTTTTGAAATACATGAGCCAATATACATGGCAAGTAATTATAAATTTGAAAACCCAATCACTGTTAGTAGAAAAACACCCAACATGGGATTAGTTGACGTTAAGGAAGTGGATTCCACTGCCAACGTTATAAATAAGATAGAATCAAAAACTATAAACAATGATTTAACAAATATCTTGCTGGCCATAATCGTATTTATTATGAGCGCATTTATATTATATAAGTTATACATATTTCACAATAAATGTGTATCGAAAAGAGCTATAAGCAAAAGCCAGGCCAATGATCTGGACAAAATATAAAAGCGCTAATAATAATTGATATCCAGATATATATATGTATATCCTGTGACGATAGTCACATTGATATAAACAATGTATATATTATTAGTATAAGTTATTAGGGTTAAGTTGTATATATTAGTTGTAAGTTGTATATTTATTAGGTATAAGTTAGGAGCTAGGGAAGTAGGGTTAAACGCACATCACCGCCAGCAACACCGCCGGCCATCACCGCCAGCAACATCGCTGGATACCACCGGCTACTCCGCCAGCAACATCGCTGGATACCACCGGCTACTCCGCCAGCAACATCGCTGGACACCGCCGATTGCGGGACGGTACCGCAAAACGGGACAAGGAACTAGGATGGGCCGGCAGAGCCACATCCCGGAGAATGGAATGCTGGGCCAGCCAATCAGCGGTCAGCAGAGGGGCCCGCCGAGCCACGATCGCGGCAGAGGGCCGATGGCGCCGGCAGCGGCAGAGCCCAGGAATGCGAAACGAAATTCGCAGCGGCCACCTGCGAGCTGCAGACAGAGCAAGACATGCAAGAATGCATGGAATGCGGAACGGCGCGTGCCATGAAGCGCGGCAGCGCAGTCGCGCAGGGACCATCGAAATTTGGGTCAAGATCAGATTGAAATCTGATATGCGAATCACTCGCGGTGGACCCACCGAGCTAGCAAGTCTACTTTTCAAGTGATAAAATAAGAACCCAAACCCGACGACGACCCTCAGCGGCAGAGAAAACAAGGACAAGGATACACCAGGACAACGAGGAAAACAGAACACGGCAAGGACATAGAAGCTTCTGGAAGGAGACGGTACAACGCAGTACAACGGTACAACGGTGAGCACGGCCACCGGCCCAAACGTAGCAACGGGGTGTGTGTGAGCTAGGGGATAGAGAAGAGAGGGAAACAGAACTAATAGGAAATAAGATAGACAAACAGTACAGAGAGAACATGAAACAAATACACATCTAAGCTAGGCATATTAAATGTCACCAGATCTATTACTTTCCCTACCCTCTCTAGCCAACCACGACCCTCTGGGCCCCTCCTCCTCGCCTCGTCCGCCGCTGGGTCTCCAGGGCGGCGAGCCAAGCAGGACGGGACCAGACGCGCCACGCTGCTGAGATTAATTCCGGGCGTTGGCGAGGTGACGGCCACTGGGATCTTCCCAAGCCTAGCCTAATCTCGGGGAGCCGCCACAGGGATTAGCCCGGGCGGAACGCGGGCTACCGCGAGTCACGGGGCATAGCTGGGAGGCAGCCCGCCGGTGGATACACCAGGCGGAGCCGCCGGGCCGCGGTGCTTGGGTAATCCAGGCCGTGGTTTTAGGTCAGGATTGTGGGCGCGGGAGCGAGCTGCTGGGACTCCAGAGCCACGTCTCCAGTCTCTAGTGGAGGGTCCGGCCGCTGGGACTCCAGAGCCGGCAGTTTCGTCCCGCCCAGCGTGGGCAATAGGGAGTCTATAAGGGGCATGTGCATGTGTGTAGGTGTGTGCGTGGCCGAGTTCGCAAATCGCAGTGGCCGCCGGCAAAACCCACCCCTTTAAAAATTCTCTATACGAAACGGCACCTCCATGTACTGGCGTTTCCAAAAACAAATGTTTCTGGATGGGGCTCTGGGCCGCTGAGGATCATCTCGGCCGTAGCGCATCATTACAATCCATATAATGATTTATCGTAAAAAAAATAATATAAATATAATAATAAAAATTAAGAGGCAATACTAAATGAAATCAGTTATATTATCATAATGGAGATTGAAACATTTTACACCAATAGCGTAATAGAAGAGTCGGGTAGGAAAATAAGGGAAGCATCTGAGGAAAGACTGTACCTACAAGTACGAAGGGCAGTAGAAACAGGAGAATTAGACTATCCGCTAGAGAATCTCAAAGAGAAATTAACCTTAATGTTCAGGAAAGTTAAACACGAACGAAGAGGTTTAGCTTTGGAAGTGATAGATATTGGGAATGTAGCCGCTTGGTACAGAGAACGTCGGGGTCACCAAAATGTAAAGTGTAAGAAGGCTTAGATGCCTGGCAAATAGTGCATAAACTATTTGCCTGTTTGTTGTCGCAACTAGCACTTGGAACTAGGTGGACGGTATAAAGTGTGTAGGGGCATGAGTTGTTCTAGGCGAACGGGTTGGTTGTGGTGAGGGTCTGAAGACACAGCGACAGCCTCTGATGCATGAATAAAAGCTCTTGGGTTGGCGTTAGAACTCTTACTGACTTTATTAATGAAACTTAACAATATATATAGGTACACAAATGCTTATGCTAACAGAAATAACGTATAAGAAAAGTGTGCGGTTACTTGTGAATGTGGGTTGTGTTGCGACCTGAGACTATTGCCCCAGTTCATTACCTCGTCTCAGTTGACCATGCATATTCGCTTGACCTGGTAAATGATACTTTATTTACGATAAATGCAGGTCACTGTGACGAAAAGTTGTTACATAATGTGTGTGGTGTTCTGAACTATTATGGTCTCAGGTCGCAACACAACCCACATTCACAAGTAACCGCACACTTCTCTTATACGTTATTTCTGTTAGCATAAGCATTTGTGTGCCTATAAATATTGTTAAGTTTCATTAATAAAGTCAGTAAGAGTTCTAACGCCAACCCAAGAGCTTTTATTCATGCATCAGAGGCTGTCGCTGTGTCTTCAGACCCTCACCACAACCAACCCGTTCGCCTAGAACAACTCATGCCCCTACACACTTTATACCGTCCACCTAGTTCCAAGTGCTAGTTGCGACAACAAACAGGCAAATAGTTTATGCACTATTTGCCAGGCATCTAAGCCTCCTTACACAAAAACATTTGGTGACCCCGACGAACACGCTAGCCGTGGACCCCCAGGAAGATTCCGTAACTCTTGGGAATCTTCCTGATCCTTCTTAGGAAAGTTCCGTAATTCTTGGGAACCTTCTTCGACACTGTCATCGAACGGGAAAGTTCCGTAACTCTTGGAACCTCCTCGACACTGTCATCGAACAGGAAAGATTCCGTAACTCTTGGGAATCTTTCCACGTCGCTTCAAGTCTCAGCGACAGCTTCTGATGCTTTTTCGCCCGACGAACACGCTAGCCGTGGACGTCAACGTAGGGAAATTTCCGCTAACTCATAGGAACCTCCCGCAGGATAATCCGTAACTCTTGGGATTTCCTAATTTTCACTCGCCATAAAAACCATTTGGTGAGCCCTGACTCACAGGAAATTGTCCTGAATACGTCAAACCCACAGGAAAGATTTCGTAACTCTTGGAATCTTCCAGAATTTCACTCTTGTCATAGAACATTGGGAACCAACAGGGAAAGTTTCGTAACTCTTGGGAACCTCCCGCAGGAAAGAATCCGTAACTTTTGGGATTCTGTTTTGACGCTGTCATTACACAGTCAAGAGCCTTCAAATCCTTTCTAGAGTTCTAGATCCTCCAAGTCTATTGAACAATTGTTAATTCCTTCGACCACACCACGGTTGCGAATAGGAGCGTATCCAGCTGTCAAAGCAAATAAAACACTCCCAACGGTCAGGAAATTAAACAATTATCAATATGTCTAACAAGGAGGAGCAAGCAGTCAAAGAGGCATTAGACTTGCAGGAAGAGATCAGTCAAGAGATCACAAGGCTTATCCGCAAGATTCAGCGGATAGAAAATTAAATCCAACATATTACCAAACAAAGTTGGTCGCAATCGATGAAGTATGGAATCGATTTGCGGAGAAGGGACAAAAATATTCCTGCAACATATAGAACCGAAGAATATTTAAAGTTCTACGTCGACTGTCGTGATTCATACGATAAATACAGGAATATTATAGTCGACTCGATGGCTCAGAGCTCAAGCAATGCCCCAAATCTGGCAACCGCGAGCAATGGCCGGGAAACTGCAGACGTTGCAAGCTTAGCGCAACCTGCACGTAAACTTATATCAGCATGTCGGCAACAAAAAGCAATCGCCGACTCAATCAAACGGGCTCTGAAACAATGTTCAGAGACCGGCAGGGCCGTATCAAGGAGTTCAATAAACTCATTGTGGTCCCAATACCAAGAGATCCATTTCTCGATCCATGAAGAGTACGAAGGCCCGGTCAGGGAGGGATACGACATGCAGTCGTTCCTCCGACTAAAAAGGGAAGTACAGAAAGTCCGGGCACAAACCAACACATCAAGCAATGAAGATGTACACTTGCCCAGAGTCAGCATCCCCAAGTTCAATGGGGATCTACTCAAATGGACGCAATTCTTCGATTTGTTCAAATGCATGGTACATGACACCATCATGCCCACAGTCAGGAAGATGTGGTACCTTAAAACCACTGTGACCGGAGAGGCAAAGAGACTTATAAGGCATATCGATCTGAAAACGGAGAACTACATGAGCGCATGGGAAATACTAGGTGATGCATACAACAATCCCCGCCATGTAGCAGATACGATTCTCAATCGCCTTCTGCAACAGCAAACAAACAGTCACTTAAGGAATTGTATATTAAAGCAAAAATTGGATCTTGCGAATAGAGCCCTATACGAACAATCCTTACACGGCTCAAGAGAGCTTCAAGGGCTCGATACGATACTAGGTTTCCTGGACCAGCGAAGTCGAGTGCTGGGAACAGGAAAACGCAGTCAGTCAACATAACTCCGTTTGCAGCCAGCCAGGAACATTCTACGAACGGCTGGGTACATCCAGAATGGCAATCTCCGAATGGAAAATAATTGTATATTACGATATAAAACCATATTGGAGCGACAGGGGAATATTGGCCAACTGCTTCCAGTAGCATCGGCTAATATTATCCAGCTTTATAAAATTATGCAGGCCGAAGGCACCACAACGATCAGCCACGTCATCTTTAAGATATCGCTGTCACTGGTGTCTGTAACTCAACAGGAAGTGTTCAGCATTATGGCGATCCCAACATGGAAGGCTGGAAGCTGGCAGCAATTCAGGCTACAAACCGAAATCATAGCCGTCAATGCCCATAGAGATCAGTTCATGGGATTGACCAAGGATGAATTCAAGCAGGTCTAGAACTGCCACACGACGAGCACATCTGTTTCAACCATCAAAGCCACATTCAGCGTGGAAAATCGGTGTGAATTCCAGTTGTTTAATAACAAGACGGAAACTATCTGCGAGGTCTCTCAGTCGAGGGCCGAGCTGTGGTGGTCAGCAACGCATCAGCAAAAGAGGTGGATGTTTGCCACACGCAGGCTTATTGTCACTGGCCCCAGGCTGCACTGCACGCAACTCAAAAATTAGCGTGAGCACATTCAGCACCGTAGTCAGCGAAAAAAGGGCGGCATATGTTCGTTTTGGTAACATCACAAGGATGGACCATAAGAACACACCTGAGCCACTGCAAGGAACGGCAGCCAAGGAAGTCAACTTGGAGGAACTGGGCGCTTTGCAGCACCAACTGGCCAAACTAAAAGAAACCACCTGGAAAAATCAAATCAACACTCCCCAGCACCATCAAATAGCTGCTTATGTGGCTTTAGCAATGTCAATGTTATTAGGCATTGCATGGGTTTTCAGACGAACGATCGGCAAATGGCCACCAACATGCTGGAAACCCGAAGCCCGGCAGAACGTGAAAGAACCACAACCAGAACCTACCCCACAAAGGTTCTTGTTCGACGTAATTGAAGGTTGAACACTTGCTCAACGGCCGGGAGAATGTTGAGTCGCAGCAGTATGTAGTCATAAGTAAGAATATCTCAAAACACAACACACATTATGTAACAACTCTTCAGTCACAGTGACCTGCATTTGTCGTAAATAAAGTATCATTTACCAGGTCAAGCGAACATGCATGGTCAACTGAGACGAGGAAATGAACTTGGGGCGATGGTCTCAGGTCGCAACACAACCCACATTCACAAGTAACCGCACACTTCTCTTATACGTTATTTCTGTTAGCATAAGCATTTGTGTGCCTATAAATATTGTTAAGTTTCATTAATAAAGTCAGTAAGAGTTCTAACGCCAACCCAAGAGCTTTTATTCATGCATCAGAGGCTGTCGCTGTGTCTTCAGACCCTCACCACAACCAACCCGTTCGCCTAGAACAACTCATGCCCCTACACACTTTATACCGTCCACCTAGTTCCAAGTGCTAGTTGCGACAACAAACAGGCAAATAGTTTATGCACTATTTGCCAGGCATCTAAGCCTCCTTACACAAACATTTGTGGGGCGTTAGACTTGCAGGATGAGATCACTCAAAGAGATCTCAAGGCTACTCAGGAAAGATTTCGTAACTCTTGGGAATCTTGGGAAAGTTCCGTAACTATTGGGAACCTCCCGCAGGAAACAATCCGTAACTCTTGGGATTTTCCTAACTTTTCACTCGCCATAAAAACATTTTGGGAGTCTTGGGAAAGTTCCGTAACTATTGGGAACCTCCCGCAGGAAACAATCCGTAACTCTTGGGATTTTCCTAACTTTTCACTCGCCATAAAAACCATTTGGTGAGCCCTGACTCACAGGAAATTGTCCTGAATACGTCAAATCAACAGGAGATATTCCGTAACTCTTGGGAATCTTGGGAAAGTTCCGTAACTATTGGGAACCTCCCGCAGGAAACAATCCGTAACTCTTGGGATTTTCCTAACTTCACTCGCCATAAAAACCATTTGGTGAGCCCTGACTCACAGGAAATTGTCCTGAATACGTCAAACCCACAGGAAAGATTTCGTAACTCTTGGGAATCTTCCAGAATTTCACTCTTGTCATAGAACATTGGGAACCAACAGGGAAAGTTTCGTAACTCTTGGGAACCTCCCGCAGGAAAGAATCCGTAACTTTTGGGATTCTGTTTTGACGCTGTCATTACACAGTCAAGAGCCTTCAAATCCTTTCTAGAGTTCTAGATCCTCCAAGTCTATTGAACAATTGTTAATTCCTTCGACCACACCACGGTTGCGAATAGGAGCGTATCCAGCTGTCAAAGCAAATAAAACACTCCCAACGGTCAGGAAATTAAACAATTATCAATATGTCTAACAAGGAGGAGCAAGCAGTCAAAGAGGCATTAGACTTGCAGGAAGAGATCAGTCAAGAGATCGCAAGGCTTATCCGCAAGATTCAGCGGATAGAAAATTAAATCCAACATATTACCAAACAAAGTTGGTCGCAATCGATGAAGTATGGAATCGATTTGCGGAGAAGGACAAAAATATTCCTGCAACATATAGAACCGAAGAATATTTAAAGTTCTACGTCGACTGTCGTGATTCATACGATAAATACAGGAATATTATAGTCGACTCAATGGCTCAGAGCTCAAGCAATGCCCCAAATCAGGCAACCGCAAGCAATGGCCGGGAAACTGCAGACGTTGCAAGCTTAGCGCAACCTGCACGTAAGCTGATATCAGCATGTCAGCGACAAAGGGCAATCGCCGACTCAATCAAACGGGCTCTGAAACAATGTTCAGAGACCGGCAGGGCCGTATCAAGGAGTTCAATAAACTCATTGTGGTCCCAATACCAAGAGATCCATTTCTCGATCCATGAAGAGTACGAAGACCCGGTCAGGGAGGGATACGACATGCAGTCGTTCCTCCGACTAGAAAGGGAAGTACAGAAAGTCCTGGGGGCACAAACCAACACATCAAGCAATGAAGATGTACACTTGCCCAGAGTCAGCATCCCCAAGTTCGATGGGGATCTACTCAAATGGACACAATTTTTTGATTTATTCAAGTGCATGATACACGATACCAACATGCCCACAGTCAAGAAGATGTGGTACCTGAAAACCACTGTGACTGAAGAGGCAGAGAGATTGATAAGGCATATCGATCTAAAAACAGAGAACTACATGAGCGCATGGGAAATATTAGTTGACACATATAACAATCCCCGCCATGTAGCAGATACAATTCTCAATCGTCTTCTGCAACAACAGACAAACAATGACGACCCAAAGTCATTAAAGGAACTGTATATTACAGCCATTGAGTCTCTAGCATCATTAAAGGGACTAGGCATTGATGTATCCGGCTGGGATACAATCATAATTGCCATCTTAAAGCAAAAATTGGATCCTGCGAATAGAGCCCTATACGAACAATCGTTAGACGGCTCAAGAGAGCTTCAAGGGCTCGATACGATACTAGGTTTCCTGGACCAGCGAAGTCGAGTGCTGGGAACAGGAAAACGCAGTCAGTCAACATAACTCCGTTTGCAGCCAGCCAGGAACATTCTACGAACGGCTGGGTACATCCAGAATGGCAATCTCCGAATGGAAAATAATTGTATATTACGATATAAAACCATATTGGAGCGACAGGGGAATATTGGCCAACTGCTTCCAGTAGCATCGGCTAATATTATCCAGCTTTATAAAATTATGCAGGCCGAAGGCACCACAACGATCAGCCACGTCATCTTTAAGATATCGCTGTCACTGGTGTCTGTAACTCAACAGGAAGTGTTCAGCATTATGGCGATCCCAACATGGAAGGCTGGAAGCTGGCAGCAATTCAGGCTACAAACCGAAATCATAGCCGTCAATGCCCATAGAGATCAGTTCATGGGATTGACCAAGGATGAATTCAAGCAGGTCTAGAACTGCCACACGACGAGCACATCTGTTTCAACCATCAAAGCCACATTCAGCGTGGAAAATCGGTGTGAATTCCAGTTGTTTAATAACAAGACGGAAACTATCTGCGAGGTCTCTCAGTCGAGGGCCGAGCTGTGGTGGTCAGCAACGCATCAGCAAAACAGGTGGATGTTTGCCACACGCAGGCTTATTGTCACTGGCCCCAGGCTGCACTGCACGCAACTCAAAAATTAGCGTGAGCACATTCAGCACCGTAGTCAGCGAAACAAGGGCGGCATATGTTCGTTTTGGTAACATCACAAGGATGGACCTTAAGAACACACCTGAGCCACTGCAAGGAACGGCAGCCAAGGAAGTCAACTTGGAGGAACTGGGCGGAACACTCCCCAGCACCATCAAATAGCTGCGTATGTGGCCTTAGCAATGTCAATGTTATTAGGCATTGCATGGGTTTTCAGACGAACGATCGGCAATTGGACACCAACATGCCGGAAACCCGAAGCCCGGCAGAACGTGGAAGAACCACAACCAGAACCTACCCCACGAAGGTTCTTGTTCGACGTAATTGAAGGTTGAACACTTGCTCAACGGCCGGGAGAATGTTCAGTCGCAGCAGTATGTAGTCATAAGTAATAATAGTTCAGAACACCACACACATTATGTAACAACTCTTCGTCACAGTGACCTGCATTTATCGTAAATAAAGTATCATTTACCAGGTCAAGCGAATATGCATGGTCAACTGAGACGAGGTAATGAACTGGGGCAATAGTCTCAGGTCGCAACACAACCCACATTCACAAGTAACCGCACACTTTTCTTATACGTTATTTCTGTTAGCATAAGCATTTGTGTACCTATATATATTGTTAAGTTTCATTAATAAAGTCAGTAAGAGTTCTAACGCCAACCCAAGAGCTTTTATTCATGCATCAGAGGCTGTCGCTGTGTCTTCAGACCCTCACCACAACCAACCCGTTCGCCTAAAACAACTCATGCCCCTACACACTTTATACCGTCCACCTAGTTCCAAGTGCTAGTTGCGACAACAAACAGGCAAATAGTTTATGCACTATTTGCCAGGCATCTAAGCCTTCTTACACTTTACAACATCCTTTATGATTATAAAACACAAATAAAGACTTATCTGTACTGTAAAGGACTGGAAAGATATATATGACAAATTAAAAGCAATAAAAGTTGAATTTGATAAGTCATACAAAGCATTGACGCAAAACCGTCAAATCCAGCCAAACACAGTAAAGAGACATGCAAGTGTATTAGTGGAGTGTTTTAATGAAGCACGAGAACTGATACATGACCAGAGAGAAAGATTAACTAACGATCAATGGTCTAAGGTATCAAAATTCCTTACCAAGCTTCGAGTAAATCTAATCTCTAGATCTTGATCTAGACATATATGTCCCTACTGTCCTCAATACTTCGGCATCCGTTGTAAATAATGATGAGCCAGCCGGTGACGAGGAAGTAGAAGAACCAGAATCAGCAGAAAACGACGCTGAAGAACTAGAACAGGAAGAATTAGAAGGTAAAGATTTTGAAACCGAAGAAATCGAACAGGAGGAATCTGAAGAAAAACTAGATCTTGAACCCAAAATAGAGGAGTTAGACCTAATCAATCTCACCATTCCTGCTGTGTTAATAATACCAGTAGCAGAGGAAGAGAAACAAGAGGAATCAGATTCGCTATCCTCCCCTGATATCTCATTAAGCTCGTTAGACACAATAATCAGCATGATGGCAGATCCGGCGGTACAGCGAGCCTATATAAAGGACATATCAAATGCCATAGCCGAATTTAGTGGACAAAAAATCCACTTACAAAGATTTGTAACTGCCTTAAAGCTAGAAGATTTAACGAAAGGAAATTTCGAAGAACTAGCCGTCGAAGTAGTTCAATCGAAAATAGTAGGATCAACCTTATATAAGGTCCAAAATGAAACTACTATTAAAGCTATAATTGACAAACTTAATGCCACTATCGTCGGTGAAACATGCGATGTAGTTAAAGCTAAATTGGCAAAGACTATGCAAAAAGGGAAAACGGCAGAAAAATTTACCAATGAGATCGACAACTTACGAAAACTCCTCGAAGCTGCGTACATTTATGAAGGCCTATCAGCCGAACACGCTGACAGATTCAGCACAAAGGAAGCCATCGCCACAATGGTCAAAAATTGTGAACATGGCCGACTTAAAACAATATTAGAAGCAGGCAACTTCACAACAATGAACGAAGCTTTCACTAAGTAAATACAATGTAGTACTGAAATGACAGGTAACTGACTTGCGCAATACCATAGGTGCCTCTTACGAAGCGGTGGCACAATTCGAATGTGGTGGAAAAAACGGCAGGAACCAAAAAACTCAAATGGAGAAGAGGCCTGTTGTGATTGCAGGCGGATGGTGCCCGATGGGGAGTAGAAGCAGCGTTGGAGGCACGGAAAATGATAAGGTATTGGAAAGTTCGTGCTCGTTCGGTAAAAGTGGATAACAATCTATAGATGTATATTTATATAAATATATGTGCCTCATACGTAGATGTTGTTTCCTTAATTAACTCGGATTTAGAGAGCCCTCGCATATCTGATTTTGTTCCACAATAAAATAATTCATTCTTTACATATATGGAGAATCAACGAAATTTAATCCTTAATTATTTTCGAAATTAATTGTTATGGAGCCGGCAAGGTGGAGTTGAAACCTCGGCTTTTGCTCGGACGGAAGTTAATAATAATTATTAATTTTCGAATTTAAGTATTACGCGGCCGAATTAAACCCTTGGCTGGTTCCCTAGCGAAAATTAATAAATAAATAAGTTGTAGTATTTGTTCCACTGAAATGTTTTAAATTTATTTAGCCGGACTGATGGAATTAAAAGTTGCTCTTTGTTGGAACGGAAAATTTTGACTGGGTTACGCCGACGGCAGAGTAGTGCGTAAGTTTAAATTTCTAGGAACACAATCACGGATTTGCAGTGAGATGTCGTTTTAATATTCGTTGTTTTATTATAATTTTATTCATTTCTGAAATCTGAGGCAGAAGATATATTGGAATATATATGGGCATGCATTCAAGTACAGATATATGTATGTAAGGGCATGTGGGGCATATGTTGGCGCAGTGGAGCGTTGATAAGTGGACTGTATAGCTGGGGGAACAGAAAAGATATGTGGTGTAAAAAATGACACTGATTGGGAAAAAAATATTACGCCAGCGGCGGGCTGTTCGGTGAATTTGGAAATTTCCGGAACTACTTCACACCGGCTGGCCAATATTAATTATGCCTTCTTTTTATCACCACACAATTTCACTGTTCACGTGATCAATTTTTCGCGGATTAATTGCACCAAAAAATATGTGCACAATTGCCACGAGTGTATGTGTGTATGTATGTATATTAATGCACATATGACTCGACCGTTGGCAAACGAATGGATAACGGGGAGGCCAATAACGGCGAGAAATATAGCGACGCTTCCAAAACGGGGACGGATGGAAAATATTGCAAAATTTGAAGGCGAAGAAGAGTATAAATTCTCAAACTGCCGTTGTGTCGGAAAACTCGGACTTGGAGTTGACACGGGAGGAGAAAATCTTGCAGCAGTGTGAACGGAATTTAATGTTCGGACCGAAAAATGTACTTATCTTATTGACGGAACACTGCCGGGAACTGCTGGTAGAAAAAATATCCAAAAAATCCGGCTCGAAGGACCAAATGTTTGGGGGGCGCCTTTGCCGCAAAAGATATCCAGTCGGTAAAAGCAGGCCCAGTAGAAACATCCCACGTCGCGATCGGAAATTAGAAGTTGGGGGCGTCGTGGGTAGAACAAATGGGCGCATTCACGTCAGCTTTATTCTGCTGCATACATGGAACTAAAATCTAGCTTAACATAAGGGCCGCGCTCCCGACCGATAAGCTGAGCTTAACAGTGCGGGAGCGGCCCGAGTGGCGGAAAGCGGGCCATCCATCCCCAGCTCGCCTCACAGCGAGCGCAGATCGGGAATGCCGAGATGCGGAGAGCGGGAGAACATAGGTTCGCTCAGAAGTTGGTGCGCGGAGGGCCGAAATCCGGGACCGCAAGAAGTGGTCCGGCTCGATTGCCGGTGGCCAGAGACGGCGCTGAGCGCGCCAAAGAGGGCCTCCTGGCATGAACACAAACTAACACGCATGAGACATGAATTAGAGGAATATAACTTTACGGTAGAGTATCTAAGGAGCAAAGATTTCGTAGCCGATGCGTTATCACGAATAACCATTGAGCAACTGAAAGAAATCACTGGAAATATAATAAAAGTCACTACAAGAAATCAAAGTAAACCGAAAAATTCCTGCGTAGGAAATGAAAAAGAAAAAGTAGATTTGCACACGCAAAGTCTTACTAAAGCTTCTAAGCCCAACGCATACGAAGTCATTGTAAATGACGAGGTATAGTGACCTTCCGATATATGTCCAAAGACATAAAAGAGTACATAAACCAATGTCCAAAATGCCAAAAGTTTAAAACGACTAAACACACAAAAACCCCGCTAAGTATAACCGAAACTCCACAAAGCGCTTTCGAATTACGTAATATATGATTACTCTAATTTTTCAAAAGGAGGGTGATGTAATATGCACACACATATATGTATAGACAGCCCACTGTACCAAGAGTACCTAAACGCACTGTCTCATTTGATTATACAACTCAAGGTCTCGGTCATAAGCCTCAGTGGCCGAAATATGAATCCCTCGCTGCGCATTGCCCCGTACGCAGAAAGTGCAGGTGTCAGCATAAATGCACCACGAGCGGATTTTACGTATGTGCATATACCTCCGCGCTCCACACTAAGCGAGCATAGCTATATACTTAAGAATACATAGCTGCCTTCCCGCTGCCGCTGTTGGCAGCGCGGCTATCAAACTTAGCTTTCCTTAGCCTTTAAGTAATTTGTTAAATTAAGAACCAATAACGAGCTCAGAGCGGCAACAACGGCTGCTCAGCTCAAAATCATAAATTGTTCAAACCATATAAGAATTGAATAAAATTATATTAATGAAGAACTAAATATATCAAACTGAATACTGAAACCTGAGTTGGCGGAACATGGATGGAAGAAATTAAAACATTACAACATAATTTCAATACAATTGAGAATCTCGAGCTCTTCTATCCCCCAGAATGAGACTGTCAAATCAGGACCGATTGATGTTAAAATTTCTATAGAGCTAATTCAAGCAAGTGAGATAAATCCGAAGGTATATTGACTCTTATCCATGATCGACTAGTTCAATATACATTGAATGAATTAGGTCAACGTATCGTTTAACAATCTAGAAAGGATAAGTTTATTCAAATATTTAAATTCGTTGGAAGCAGACGTACACGAAGCTATCAAAAATGCTGGCAATCGGAAACAAAATCAACACCACAACCCCCATCTCAATCCAACAAATTTTTATAAGGATAAACAATTTTATGAAAATGTTTAAGGAGCGAATTCTTCCTGCATACCTTCAATATCTGGAGTACTCATTGGAATGTTTAAATAAAAGGGTGCCTGATACGCCGTTGGTTTCAAATATACATGGACAACATTTTACATCTTGTTGTTGTGCGAATGATTTAGCAACATTGTAGTTGATATCATTAAAAATTATGAAAATGTATGTTAATTTAGAACATCGCTTCTGATTATTGACCTTAAAAAAATACAATAAATATTTGAAATAAAATTTTAAAAAATTTTAGTTTGGAAAAAGGACTTGGAGGAATTTCTTTTCCGACCTTTTATCTTTTCGGAGTTTTCTTTACATATTTTGAATTTGTGACTTTTGAGTGGATGGCCTTTTTCCGTTACACTCGTTTTGAATTCTCCGTCCGTTCATCCCATTTGAGGAAGGAACGTAAAAGAGCTTCTTCCTCTAATGGGATGAAAGGACGGGCGGTAGCTTGTTAAGCATCCTTCAATGAGTCTCAAATACACTCATATCCCTTTCGAGTGCTCTGTCCCTTTTCTTAAGTGTGGCGTCTTACAGGATCGTGGGTGAGCGTCCCTTGTCCTTAAATTATATCCCCGTGCTTTTTTTTAACGTGAGTCATGGGTGCGCGTCATTCACGGACGAGTAGAGTGAGGTTTTTTTCTGATACGAGAGCAACACCCTTCTTCAGCTACATCACCATCCCTCTTTTAAGTGAGGATCGTGGGTGCCCGCCCACGTGCGGTAACGAGATAGCACCGCGAACGGGATCATTCCGGAGCGCCCTAAGTGAGGTTCATGGGTGAATGTTCACATGCGGTCCAGGATCGCACTCGTGTTCATATCCTTGTCGGAGCATTTGAACACATTTTTTTTCGCGCGATTACTACGCCCACCTCCCGCCCAACCGACCGAGGGGCGCAGCCGTGAGACGTACGGCACGAACGCGTTCTAGATAGACGCGAGAGAAGAAAAAATAGAATAGGACGAGAAAAAATTAGGATACACTACGAGCAAGTTCTACCAACGATACAGTTTTACGTTTTTGTGCCTTCAATTTCTATACTAAAAAGGCGATTGTAATCAGTACATAAAACCCTAAAGGGTTCATGTACTTCAAACTTTTACCTACAGTGGTTAACTACTAAAGGAATAAAGGTTATAGATGAAAGACGGGGGAACATGGAAATTGAGCTGGCCTAGCAAGTAGGGGCTCTCCACATCACCGTTAATAAGTTTATGTAAAAAGACTACGCCAAGCATCGTCCTACGGTTAGCTAAAGAAGGTATATTAAGTAGGAGAAGTCTACTAGAGTAAGACGGTAATCTAAAGTTGGCATCCCAGGGTAGGCCACGGAGGGCGAAAAGCAAAAAGTTCTTTTGGATAGATTCGATGCGGCTACTATGGACTCCGAATTGAGGACTCCAAACGCACGAATCATACTCTAATATAGGGCGAACTAAGGAAGTAAAGAGAGTCTTCGTTACATAAGGAGAATCGAATTCCTTGGACCACATTTTAATGAATCCAAGCATGCCTCTGGCTTTGTTAACCATACAGGAAATATGCTCTGAGAACGAAAGGTTAGGATCTAGGCAGACACCATAGTAATTCTTTCCAAAGAACAATCGTTAAGCATATAAGTGGCAAGCTGGGGAGTGACACGTGAAAATGTAATCAGTTTGCATTTAGAGCTGTTGAGATGTAAATCGTTAGCATGACACCATGCTTGGAAGTTGTCAAGATCCGATTGTAGGTCTGATTGGCATGAGCTGTCCCTATATTGCAATCAGAGTTTAACGTCATCCGCATACATGAGTGCTCTGGATTTGGTTAGAACCAGCGGAAAATCATTGATAATCAATGTGAATAGCAGGGGTCCAAGGTGGCTACCCTGTGGGACGCCCGATGTGACACTGAGGCTATTGGATAGAACGTTTCTGAACAGAACCTTTTGGGTCCTGTCACTTATATAATTCGAAATCCACTTAAGAAGATCACTAGGAAACCCCATTGAATCAAGTTTCTTAACCAGAAGAGAATGATTAACCGAGTCAAATGGTTTACTAAAGTCCGTGTAAATAACATCGGTTTGAGAATTTTGTTGGAAGCCCCTAATAACGAAAGAGGTCAGTTCCAGAAGATTGGTCGTGGTTGGTCTTCGCCTCATAAAACCATGTTGATATGGAGAAATGACGGATCTGCATAGATGTTGCAAGTGAGGAGTGATTACATTCTCGAAAAGTTTGGGGATTGCCGATAACTTAGAGATACCCTTGTAGTTACTGGCATCCGATTTGCTTAATGTTTTGTGGAGAAGAATAACAAATGATTCCCTCCAGATAAGGGGAAATTCTTATTTAAGAAGGGGGTTATACAGCGTTTCGGAGCAATACCTAAGCACAGATCCTGGTATTCCATCGGGACCTGGTGAATATACTGGCTTAACTCGTGGAAGATCATGAATAAGTGAGCTTTCGTTTAAGATAAGACTGAAGATTAAGTACGAACTGGGTATAGCTGGAGAAAATGTATGATCTGAAGATGTCGAGGGAGAATATGTAGTTTTAAAAAACTCAGCGAAGAGATTGGCTATTTCTTGATCAGAATTTACAGTGGTATTGTTAAATGACAGAGAGGGAGGGTACAACGTGGGTTTACGTTTAAAGTTCACAAAGTTATAAACCTGTTTAGGGTGCTGCGTGACCTGGACCTTTCAACGAGACAAATAATTTTTGTAACACGGAGCGTTAAGCGCGGTAAATCTAGATCGAGCACTAAAATAAGATGAGAAAGCCGTTCTTGAACCAGTGAGTTTATATTTATTATAAAGCCTATATTTTACGTTTACGTTACCAAAGTGGTGTATTAGAGACTGATGGACAGGCTTCTGAAACACATAGGGAGAAAAATGAGTTCATGGCACCATAAAAGATATCAACGGCTGTTGCATTGTCAGCGCTCATGTAAAGATAAGACCAATCAAATTCTGCTATTAAAGAGTTTAGCCTCTGATAGTTAGCCCTTCGTAAACAGCGGACTCTGTTTAAACTTGTAACGCGTGCCGAGCACAAAAGATGTAAATAAATGAATAAAACATAAAGAATAGAAATAAAATGTAAATAAAAGGAGAAATGTAAAGAAGTAAATGTAAATAAAGAAAAAATAAATGGAGAAAGAAACATATATATAGGAAATATAAATAAATGAAATACAATGTAAACACAATTGAACAATTTTAATTGGAATGCGCGGGCGCGCCAACCAACGGCCACACTGAAGACTTTACAGTCCGCCCACCCTCTCTCTCTGAAGACATTAGAGTCCACAACATTCTCTCTCACTCGCTACCGAAGACTTTAGGGTCCACCGCGTTCTCTCACTGAAGACTTTAGAGTCCACAACATTCTCTCTCGATCGCTACTGAAGACTTTAGAGTCCACCGCGCCTCTCTCACTTAAGACTTTAGAGTCCACAACATTCTCTCTCGATCGCTACTGAAGACTTTAGAGTCCACCGCGCCTCTCTCACTGAAGACTTTAGAGTCCACCCCGTTCTCCTATTGAAGACTTTAGAGTCCAAACCATTCTCTTACAGAAGACTTTAGAGTCCACACCATTCTCTCTGGGTTTCTTCTTTCTTATCCTCTCTACAGGTTCCTTGGCTCTGTTCCGGATTGCCACCTCCGCCCCTGCCGACGACTGGCAGATCCCGAGCCAACTTACCACGACGCGAGAAGTCCGGGCAGCCGACGCCGCCGAGTTCCAGAGCAGTACTCAACTCTGTAACCAAAGTTTTGAATAAAGAACCCCAATTACTTCAATTTCACCGAATTCTCCGCAGCGTTCTCACTGGGAAACGGGCTTCTTCTCTTTTCAGCTACCACTCGGACTCATTATTGTAGGCGGACCCTGGCCGTCCCTGAGCTATCTGGGAAACTGGGACGGCAGACCGTCACATTGGCACCCAAACAGGAAGAGTGGTAGCAAGAGAAACCCGAAACCAGAAGAGTATGTCCAGCTGGGTGTACATGGCAACGAAGTCCGACCTGGCCGAATACGCGGAAGAATTTGGGTTAGATCAAACAGGCTGATTGGAAGACCTAAGGAAAGAGCTGTCAGCGTTCTGTAAGTAGACGGATCACACGGAAAGCATAAGACAGAGGCTGGCAACCCTGGCGGAGAGGTACAAAAGAGAAAAAAGCCCCGCAAGAACACCGGCGATCGTGGTAACAGGAACCAGCGAGATGGATAGCCCGAGAAAGGAGAAACAAGGAAGAAAGGTGGAGACGGAGATCATTGACCGGGTGCGAGGATGGGGGATTAGGTACCAAGGGACAACAAACCCACTAGAGTTCTTGATAGAACAATGGGCAAAGGGGTACGGAATGGCAATGGACCAGTTGATCCAGACCATGCCATTCATTCTGGAGGCACTCGCAGCAGATTGGTGGAACACAACACCAGCCGAGATCACATCCTGGGGACAACTAAAGGAGGAATTACTAGAATACTTCCTGCCACCAAGGTACGAGGAACAGTTGGAACAACAGATCTCACAATTGAGACAACGAGAGAACGAACCAGTGAGGGAGTATGCCACTGAATTGCGGAAGTTGATGAGGTTCACGAAGCTTTCGTAAAGCGAGAAATTGGACAGGGTGTACAAAAATTGCAGGAGCAAAATAAAATTGTACACCCGAAGGAACGGATTTAACACATTGACGGAATTTCTGAAACTGCCGGAAGAGGTAGAGGAGATTGAGGCAACAGAGGGCACAACGCAGCCATCACCTCAGCATCAGATAAGACAGGAGATGTGCTTTAGATGCGGGGGCACGGAGCACGGGGCAGGCGGCACGCTCATGTGGGAATCCACCGAGATAGTTCTGTTGGGTCTGTGGGAAAAACGACGTAAGGACTACACAATGCTGTAGGACGCCGACGGGAAACGTGTAAGGCCTGAGCAATTAAAACTGGCAGCTCAGGCCACACAGCGACCGCCAGACCCAAGAGACCATTTAACGTGCGACGGAGTCCAGATATTGGCACGGATCGGACTTGGCGATAGATTAGTACAAGGAGTCATAGATACGGGAGCATCACGAAGCGCGATCAGCAAAAACTTGTATCAGGATCTCCGAGAACACGGGAAATGGAACGGAGTTCGAGCGGAAATAACGCTAGCCAACGGGATGAAGCAGCGGGCAATAGGGGAATTTCACGCCGAGATCAGGTTCGGAGGAGCCCGGATTGAAATTTCTTTCATGATCATGGCAGAAGTAGCTGGCGGCATCCTGTTGGGAATGGATTTCCTGGCGAGGGCACGGAGCGTGCTAAGGTGTGGAAACCTGGAGTTGGACATAAAGGACGACGAGGCGAGGGAGGCGACAGAGACACCGGAACAGGAGGTCACGCTGGAGGAGAAAATAGAGGACTTCCTACGGGAACAGAGGCAAGTATTCGAGAGGATGCAGGGGGTCAGTAACGCCGCAACACACAAAATATACCTAACGGACGATAGACCGATCAAACAAAGGTACTATCCGAGAAACCCAAAGCAGCAGGCAATTATTGACGAGCAGGTAGACGAATTACTGTCGCTGGGGCTGATAGAGAGGTCAAGGAGCCCTTATAGTGCACCCGTGGTACTGGTCAGGAAAAAGAACAACGATTGGCGGATGTGCATAGATTATCGGTTACTAAACGAGAAGACCGAGAAGGACGCATATCCAGTGCCACGGATGAACTTTATCCTGGACCAACTGCGGAAAGCAAAGTACATAAGCACAATAGACCTTAAGTCGGGCTACTGGCAAATCCGGATGGACCAGTACAGCAAACAATATACAGCGTTTACGGTACCAGGGCGAGGTCTGTTTCAGTGGAAAGTGATGCCGTTTGGGCTCACTACAGTACCCGCAACGTTCCAGCGAGCATTGGACACAATCATTGGGCCAGAAATAGAGCCCCATGCCTTTGCATACCTGGACGACATCATCGTAATAGGGCGGACGAAGGAAGAACACCTCCAGTGGTTGCAAGAAGTGTTTAAGCGGCTGCAAAGGGCCAATCTCAGGATTAACCCGGATAAGTGCCACTTCTTCCAGGAGGAGCTGAAATACTTGGGGCAATCAGGGTATTCGGACAGACCCGGAAAAGGTGGCCGCAATCCAGGAGCTACCAGCACCAAAAACTACGAAGGAGGTCCACAGCTTCTTGGGGATGGCCTCGTGGTATCGAAGATTCGTGCCGAACTTCACGGAGCAAGCAGGGCCGCTGCAGGAGCTGATCCGGAAAGGGCAGAAGTTCGAGTGGACTGGTAGAAACCAGCAAGCGTTCGACGGGTTGAAGGAGAGTTTAACACAAGCACCAGTCTAGGCATGTCCGGACTTTTCAAAACGGTTCAAGCTTCAAACAGATGCGAGCGACTTCGGGTTGGGAGCGGTCCTGACACAAGAGGCAGAAGATGGGGGCGAGCCGGAGATTGAATAAGACGGAGCAGAAATACAGCGCGACGGAGAAGGAGTGCCTGGCCATTTACTGGGGTGTAGACAAGTACAAGATGTACCTCGAAGGATATCCGTTTACGGTAGTAACGGATCATATGGCGCTGAAATGGTTAAATTCGATCAAGAGCCCGGCAGAGAGAGTCGCCAGGTGGGCACTGGGTTTGCAGCCTTACCAATTCGATATCCAATACAGAAAAGGGAAACTCAATATGGTGGCGGATGCACTGTCAAGGTTGCCGCGGGTGGAAATCAAGGGAGTGAGACACCAGGACGATTGGATACGACAGAAGATGGAGGAACTACGGAAAGAGCCACAGGCGGAGGAATACCAGATATCGGAAGGGCGGTTGTACAGGCGGAGTGAGCAAACGAGAGACCAACAACGATGGAAGCTGTGCGCAACAGCAGACGAGATTCCGCTGATCTTGCAGGAAAACCACAGCGCAGCCGAGGCGGGGCACCTAGGAATATTTAAAACAATAAAGCGAATAAAGTCAAGGTATTTTTCTCTCTCACTGAAGACTTTAGAGTCCACCCCGTTCTCCTATTGAAGACTTTAGAGTCCAAACCATTCTCTTACAGAAGACTTTAGAGTCCACACCATTCTCTGTGGGTTTCTTCTTTCTCATCCTCTCTACAGGTTGCTGTGTTCCTTGGCTCTGTTCTGGATTGGCACCTCCGCCCCTGCCGACGACTGGCGGATCCCGAGCCAACTTACCACGACGCGAGAAGTCCGGGCAGCCGACGCCGCCGAGTTCCAGAGCAGTACTCAACTCTGTAACCAAAGTTTTGAATAAAGAACCCCAATTACTTCAATTTCACCGAATTCTCCGCAGCGTTCTCACTGGGAAACGGGCTTCTTCTCTTTTCAGCTACCACTCGGACTCATTATTGTAGGCGGACCCTGGCCGTCCCTGAGCTATCTGGGAAACTGGGGCGGCAGACCGTCACAAACTACTACTAGATGTTGTTTTTAAAACTGTCCTAGTGTCGATAGTCACATCGAAAGTAGGATGAAAAGGATCTTCAGGTTGCGTCATTGGAGGAACTCTGATTAGGTTTACGCCTGCAGAATCGGAGACAAACATATATTCAGTATGCGGTTTAAAGAATTAAAGACATGGTTAACTTGAGATAAAGATAAATCAAGCAAGCCATTTAAAGGGGATTTGACACATCATCAGAAGACCAGTGAGCTCCAGGGATGTTGAAGTCACCCAAAGCCACTAATTGGTCCCTATCAGAAAGCCTATTGGAAACTGCCTGAATTGCCGAAAGGTTTTTCCAATAAATTGGGTCTTCCGAAGATGGAGAAATGTAAGAGCAGGTTACAAAAGATAAATTCGATGTCGAAAAAGTCATTAGATACCACTCGTTCCGAGATCTGTATATTGTGTACTTACTCGGAAGAATTTCAGAGCAGAGGATCTCCGGCTTCAACTAGGTTTCAGTAAATACAAGCACCTGGGATGCAAAGGAAAGGCAATCCGAATACAAGTTAGAGAGCTTACTGCGTAAACCCCTAGTATTCTTATAGGAAAGTTATAAGGAAGAGTTTAGTTTTTTGGGACAAAAGGTACAGCGGTGGAGACTGAGGATTGTGACGACCTGGGCAGTTGTACTCCCGCAGGCCGTGTTCTCTTATTTCGAGCCTCGTACTCCTTGACTATATCGTACTCGGGCCAGAAGTCACCCGAGCAAATTGTGTCAAAGAGTTGGGATGAGATATTTATCTTGAATGACAAAATGTCTCTGTCATACGAAAATTTTAATTTTTACACCTTGATATTACCGGCTTGGGTTTTGCCTTGTATATGGGCTAGAACATCTTCCGACGCGCGATCATGGGAAAGCCTCGAAAAAATATTGTTTTCGAAGGTGGGACTGCTGTGAGGGTCTTACGTAATGAATTGTTACCAACCACGGCCAGTATTCCGGGCATTTTTGGACCCTGGGTAGATTTTTCCTAAAGATTTGGGCTCCGCAGCGGACACAGCAGACGACGCGGAAATTGCTGGCTGAGCGGCTGCCGATACCCCAGCGTTCGATTTCAGAACCATTGGAGCGGGGACCAGGAGCTGCGCCGCAAGAGAGTGGCAGGAAATCGTTTGCTGTGTATCATACAGTTGCAGCCGACCTACAGCAGATTTTTTGCGTTTCGGCGACTCATTTAATAGTTTCATACTATTAAATTGAGCGTCAAGCGCGGAGAGCAGGTCATTCGCCTTGCGAAAAGTGGCCATGATCTCAGAAAATTCTCTCCTGGTCAGACGCATGAAGGATGATATCTCCTTCTCAACCGGTCGGCGGGTCTCACAACAATGACGCAGGCCCTTTTTGCTGGACACTGCGTCAGCTGTTCGACCTGTCATCTCGATGCACTTAGCATGCACTACTGCATCGCAAAGCCAGCAATGGAGACTCGGCTGGACTGCCAAAGCATTTGGCAGTTCTTTATACAGCAACCAACACTCAAGCGGGGGATAGAAAAATAAAACAGGATAAAGAACAAAGAGGAAAATTAGATAACCGTCTTAGGACAAACTAAAAAGTTATTATTAATACAAATTAATTACACAATGCATGCACGCGAGGTAGCAAAACGGCGTATAATTATGGATTTTTAGGTGATAAAATTAGATAGAACCCCGGTGGTTTTAAGTGAAATTAACATAAAAGTTGTTTTCTCATGTCCACTTTTACATGCAGTGACCCTAATTAATTGCATCTTTATTACCCTTCCTCTATTGACAGGTTCATTGCATATTTATTACTTTAAGCACTTAAATTTTGGCAGCTAACCCATTAATTGAATTTTTATTTACCCCTATTCTTTACATTATTTATAAACTATATTCCTTAAGCTGTCATTAAATCTAGAGTAATTATATATATATAGGAAATAATTCGCCCTCTGTGCCGCCTCTGCCCACCGAGTTTGCAAAAGATCGGCCACTTATTTCGGCTCTCTGTGCACTTGCGTTCTCCCGCTCTCCGCTCCTCGGTATTCCCGATCTCCCTCACCCGTGTTCCCGATCCTCGTTCGTGCTTGCCGAAGTTGCCTTGGTCGTGGCATATGTGCATAAGTACCTACATACACACATCCCCGCCTTCTTACCTGTGCTCATATTTCCGCAAAAAATTGGCCAACTGAAAACGTGAAGTTGTGTGGTGAAGGCATAACTTATAATTTAATATTCGTACGAATATGTACCGTTTTGGGAATTTCTACCATTGCCGAATGGTATACCCATATAATATTTTTTTCATCCATACAGTGTAGATGCGAAAGGCAGTTAGCTGACGCTAATAGCAAGCGAGTTCAACGACTAAGCCGTTGACTGGGGCAGCGTATCGACCAACGCCATAGCCAGATTCTTGAAGATTCTAGAAGTGCTCTAGATGTATCATTACTCAATGTAGGGCAGAGTGCATGCTATCCAGGTCAGTCAACACATTTCTACGCGTTCCGGTATTCTGCATTGCAACGTTTGAAGCACAAGGCAGTAAGTCGGAGGTTGACAAAGTTGCCTACAGGACGCGTAGTACATGACAAAATGAAACGGAAACAAATGAAACTTATTATTGGTATATCGCCATTAAGATTGCGTCCTACTATGATTTTTTAGAATCTTAAAACTCCGTTGTGGGATACCCTTCTTCGCGTAGACCCCACAAATCAGTTGGAAATTTTCCAACCAGACACTAAAACTTTCATCACCCTGAAGTAAAACAAATTAATATATGGTTCGAATAAAATGTACATATTATACCTCATTACAGAAATTAGACTTATAAAATGAATAATATATCTGATATATGTAAAATTACGTTTTTATTTGCCATACAAGTTGGCAACTATTGATTCTGAATAGATAAAAATGTGTCAATCCACTTTTCTATAATTGGCAAATTCTGCTCACTCCAAACAACTTCCACTTTAATGTTTCGAATTGCTTTCTCAATTATATGTTGAGCAACGCCAAATTCTCCAATATGTTGGTTGTAGAAAGCTTTAACCATCTCGTAGCCATCTTGGGTAGAAAACATTCCAGTCGCTGAGCTTATAAGCTTGTTCCAAAAACTTGAGTTGTGTTGATACCTTTAACGAAATAAAAATGCACAAAGTTTAAATTATTTTTTTAAGGCATGCTGTGATCGTTATCAGCGTATAATTGAAGTTACAATGAACATTGGGTTTTCTAATCCAATAGGAACTATTTGTAGTACAATTCTATTAGAAATTTATTATAATGTTAATCTAATAAATTAAGATCCTTAAGGAAATGAGACTGCAGTTCACAACTGGAACTGGAACAATTCTATTTTTGTTGATACGCGCCAACGATACTTATAAATTAGTTTTATCTGAGACTTCTTACTGCTAACGGAACAATGAAACCAAATAGTCATTAAATTTTTCTAAGAGATCTTCAATTTGATGAAATGTTACAATTTGCATTCCTTTGAATGCAAAATGAATATGCAAAATGAATGAATATCTAATTTTACAATCTGTAAATGTAATATCTACGCTATATTTCGATACATTAATTATCCTATTCTTATTAAGTTTAAATTTAATATACTTAGCAATACAACAACATCCGTGGTTTTGCTACCTCTGACTCTCTCATACGCTTTTTGTATTTCTACTCTTCCTTATCGAGTTTGTCTGTTCTTTGTTCCGGTTACGTTTAAATTGTACTCTCTTGTTGCTAGCTCGCTAAATTCCAGTCTTTATAGGATATAATGTAGTTGTGTTAGGATCTGTGCAGGCAAGACCACCACCCCCAAAGCCGACGAGCGAGAGCCGGATACTAAGGCGAGCACCGCAATCGCAAATTCCTACGAGTCGAAACTCTTCTCCTATCGTTGCACGCTCCATATTATAAAATCAACAAAACAACATCGGTGTGTTCTCTCTGAAGTTTTAGCGGCAACTGTTTACAACTTCCTGCTTCAACCCTTTACTCCAGTAGCGGACCACTCTAGGCGACTGCAACTCTGCGCTGTAAGGCGCTACAACTCGAAGTTAATTATATATAAATATGACTTTGCAAAAATCTCAGAAAACCTCTCTTAATGCACCATCTTACTACGACCAAGAATTACACTATCTTAGGAATGTAGTAACCTACTATGACCAATACATACACACTCTTACATGTGCAATAGTCTCCGACACGGCAATCCTGACCATCACAATCCTGAAAAACACACTTCCGTGCAATTCTCTCAACACACCGTTTATTTTGTGGTCGAGTGTCCGGGATTTTTGTTGGAATGTTTAAATGCCTGGGAAAGGGATGATCCATATGATCACGGCATTAAGCTGGCCAGGACGGCCCGTCACCCAGGTACCGACGCGTCGGCAGATGGAGATCGGGTGGTGACAAAAGCGTCGGCTACGTCTGCCGGCTCGGCTCGCACAAGGAGCCGTCCTTTAAGGACGGACCGGTCGGCCAGAGGGTCGTGGTATACGTCCAACGGAAAATTGTCGGGCGTAAGTGGCGCTGCGTCCTCCCAGCTGAGAGGGCTGTGTATCAACTCCTCAAGGCTCGGGGAGACTGCCGGCTTCTGGCTCCTCCTCCTCGGAGATGGCAATCGTCGTCTGAACCTGAGCCCCCGGTCGTGGTACTTTCGCTAGTGGTGGCACGGCTGCTTGTGGGAGCTAATCTCCACCACCTGTGGCCCCGAGAGGTGTAGCGGCGGTCGGCCGATTTGATAACTGGTATTGATAACTGACTGGTAATTTCCACGGGCTCCTCTTTCTCCACAATGGCCTGGTGATCGGTCTGGCAACCCTGTTGTGCCTTTGGGGTTTTAAATTTTTCAGCGGTGCTACTGATTGTTCGGGGCATCGTGGATATCATGGGCCGTGATTTGATCACGCTGCGGTGCAGCTCGTGTTGCGTCTTGTGAAGGAGCCTCAAGCTGTGGTGGCTTGCTGCGTTATGTGCGTCCTTTCCGCGGTTTCTTGTATTGAGTGCACCAATGTGTCGGTTGTCTGTGCTGTGTGCGTCCGTGGGACGGCTTCCTTAATTCTCTGCTTTGTGGGTACCAGTGTTGCGGCTTGATCCGTGGTGTGCGTCAGCTTTCTCCTGCCTATGCTTCGTGTGCGTCCGTAGGACGGCTTCTTCTTGCCTCTGCTTCGTGTGCGCCAGGGTGGCGTTTATGTATGTGCATTCGCTGCAGCTTCTGTATATATCGGTGGGTATGGCTGCATTCTTCCGGGTGTCCTAAGTCGAGTGGTTGTTGCACTGGAGTGTTGCTGCTTTGTCGAGCACGTCCGTTTGGCAAGGCGGTGGCGGTAACAGGTCCTTCTCGACCGTAACCTTTGCGCGAGTACGGTTGCGATCCTTTTGAATAGTGTCTTTTAGTGTCGCTGTGCATTCGGAGAGCTCATCGGGCAATTTCCGGAAACTCGAGGACCTTCCCCGTTTTCCAGCGACTGGTTCCTGCAGCATTCGATTGATCAGATGCCCTGTCGGCCACAATCCCAGCAGAACATGATTTTGGGACTGCGACATCCTGAGCTATGACCTTTTTGATCGCAGTTACGGCTTTTATTGGTTGTGTCCCGAGTCCCTTAAGTGTGATTTGTTGGTGGGTTCCGGCATGTGACATCCTTGAAGGGGTTTAGCTGCCTCGGTTGCTGTAGCGTAGCGTATGGGTCGCCGCGGAGATGAAGTGTTTCCTGTGTCTGCTCTTCCTGTATACGCACGCAGTGCTCGCCCTCCGCGGCTGCGTACGACTTTGAAGTTCCCGACGAGTTATGTCATGAAGTCCTGACGTCGAGTGAACATTTGTTTTTCTGGTATCATGTTTTCCTAAATTCGCTTCAGTTCCTGCTCTCCTGCTATCCCTACGCGCCGCATTTGAAGTCGGAGATCAACGAGGTACTTCATGAACGACTCGTTGGTTTTCTGGTAGCGCGTGCTGATCTCGCCGTCCAATCGTTAAAAATAGCGCGATCGTAAAAATATTTCCGGTCCATGAAGACCGCTGGTGTGGATCCAAGTTTTTGCTCGTCCGGTTAGCAGAACGATGAGGGCGTGGACCAGATCTATCCTGCTTGTAGCCTGGTGGTGACAGTGGACAGTCCCGCTTTTTGTATTACAATTAAACTTACAATTACAACTAACAAATAATAATGTCGAATGCCTGGAAAGAAGGAAGAAAAGTGGTATATTAACGCGGTATCGCTGCCTGGCATGGATTCGCGTGCGCGGGCCCCTTTCAACTGCTGCTCCTTCCGTCCGCGCTCCAGGACCCTCAACTTCTTCATCACCTCCGCCGTGAAGGTTGCTGCCGCCTCCCACACCATCCGGTCGTCCAGCATCCTCGGGACCAGAGTTCCTACGCTGATAGCGCATCCGGCTACCGCTTCTAGCTCCTGTCGTTCCAGGCCAAGCCTGCAGCACTCGAAGAGCACATGCTGCGCGTCTTCAACAATGCCGGTTCCGCACTCTGGGCACCAGTCCTTCGTCTCGTAGCCAAACCGCTTCAGGTACTGGCGGAAGCATCCGTGGCCACTTAGAGCCTGGGTGAGGTAGAAGTCCACCAATGCATGAGCTCGTTCCACCCAGCGCGTAATGTCCGGTATGAGCTCGCGCGTCCAGTCGCCCTTGGACGAGGAGTCCCATCTGGTCTGCCATCTCTCCAAGCTTTTCCTCCTAGCCGCTGTCTTACGCTCGGTCCGGGCAACGACTTTCTCCTTCCGCTCCCTTACCAGTTCCGTAAGCGGGACTTGTCCCGCTATGACCAGCACCGCGTCCTCCGAGATGGTCCGGAACGCTAATGCTATCCTGGCGGTACACAGCCTGTAGGTCTTTACCTTAGCGGTAAAGGTTACCACCGATGATAGCCTGCTTGGGCCCTCTCGTGTTGAGAAACATCCTGGATAGCGCACCTGCGGTCCTACTGGCCTTCTTGTGGACGTACTCCAGGTGCCCTTAAATGACAGGCGCGTGTCGATGAGGACTCCCAAATATTTAATGGCCCGTTGCAACCGGATTGTGGTCCCTCCAATGGTGTCCAGCAAGCAGATTGGCCTGTAGGACGATGCCCGTCCTGGTGGCTTGCCAGGCTTGGCCAGCAGCAGCAGCCGTTGCTTTTTCCACCTGTCGGGAAAAGTCCCCTCCAACAGTCTGGCTACTTCCGCCGGCAGCACCGATAGGGCCGGCTTCGTCGCTCTGTTGGGAATCACGTCCGGTTTAATAACACTGATTTGCTTCGATGACGCCAGCGAGAACTTGGTTTTTAATTTAAAAATCACCGTGGGAATGCTGACTTAGCGTGAAGCATAAGTGGGTGATCTTATTTCATGTCCACGTGAGTTGTTTATTTATTTAGTGCAACTTTGTGTTGCTGATATATGCACATACTACACCTCCCTCCTTTTGAAAAATAACTTAATGAAATTAAGTTATTTTCTATCAATTCTATCATAATTGTTGCATTTTGCATGTTTTTTGCTATTTTTGATTTGGTTTACATGCATTTATTCTTAATTTTATCATTATATGTTTATTTAATATTAATGAATTAAAATGCTGATGATATATAGTTTGAAATGAATAAAGGGAATACAATTTATATATATATATTTATACCCTTGCAGGGTATATTAGTTTCAGTCAAAAGTTTGCAACGCAGTGAAGGAAGCATCTCCGACCCTATAAAGTATATATATTCTAGATCAGGATCAACAGCCGAGTCGATCCCGCCATGTCCGTCTGTCCGTTTCTACGCAAACTAGTCCCTCAGTTTTAAAGCTATCTGAATGAAACTTTACAGTTAGGCTTCTATATACTCTCACTCGTACATATGTCGGAACGGGCCGGATCGGACGACTATATCATATAGCTGCCATAGGAACAATCCGAAAAATTTTCAAAAAAAAATTATAACTTTGTCAGTTTTCAACCAATTTTCACCAAATTTGATATTTGCCCATTTAGTATTATTTCCGAATTTCGATTTTAATTTCATGAAAATCGGCTGACTATACCCTATAGCTTCCATAGGAACAATCAGGAAAATAAAAGAAAAAACCATAACTTTGTCAGATTTCAACATATTTTCACCAAATTTGATATTTAGCTATATTTTAGTATTTCTAAATTTTGATTTTAATTTCATGAAAATCGGCTGCCTATATCCTATAGCTTCCATAGGAACAATCAGGAAAATAAAAAAACCATAGCTTAGCCGTGTTTCAAACCATTGCCATCAAATTTGAGATTTGGTAACAAATTATTATTTCAGAATTTCGTTTTTAATTTTTTGTTTAAACTCTGCAAGGGTATACAAACTTCGGTGAGCCGAAGTTAGCTTCCTTTCTTGTTAATTATTAAAATTCAAATTTATTTATGTCTTTATTATCATTTTATTGGCTGATTAGACCGTTTTTTTTTTGTTGCGTTTTTTTACCCCCCCAGGGTAATATAGTTTCAGTCAGAAGTTTGCAACGCGGGGAAGGAGACATCTCCGACCCTATAAAGTATATATATTCTTGATCAGGATCAACAACCGAGTCGATCTAGCCATGTCCGTCTGTCCGTTTCTACGCAAACTAGTCCCTCAGCTTTAAAGCTATCTGAATGAAACTTTGCAGTTAGGCTTCTATATACCCTCACTCGTACATATGTCGGAACGGGCCGGAACAGGCCGGATCGGACGACTATATCATATAGCTGCCAGAGGAACGATCCGAAAAATTAAAAAAAAAACAATTATAACTTTGTCAGTTTTCAACCAATTTTCACCAAATTTGATATTTGCCCATTTAGTATTATTTCCGAATTTCGGTTTTAATTTCATGAAAATCGGCTGACTATATCCTATAGCTTCCATAACAACTATCAGGAAAATAAAAGAAAAAACCACAACTTTGTCAGTTTTTCACATATTTTCACCAAATTTGATATTTAGCCATATTTTATTATTACTGAATTTCGGTTTTAATTTCATGAAAATCGGGTAACTATATCCTATAGCTTCCATAGGAACAATCAGGAAAATAAAAATAAAACCATAACTTTGTTAGTTTTCAACATATTTTCACCAAATTTGATATTTTTAACCATATTTTATTACTCCTGAATTTTGATTTTAATTTCATGAAAATCGGTTGACTATATCCTTTTGCTTCCATAGGAACAATCAGGAAAATAAAAAAACAACCATAACTTTGTCAGTTCTCAACATATTTTCACCAAATTTGATATTTTTAACCATATTTTATTACTCCTGAATTTTGATTTTAATTTCATGAAAATCGGTTGACTATATCCTATTGCTTCCATAGGAACAATCAGGAAAATAAAAGAAAAAATTATAACTTTGTCAGTTTTCAATTTTCACCAAATTTGATATTTGGTCATCTAATATTATTTCCGAATTTACGTTTTAATTTCATGAAAATCGGACAACTATATCCTATAGCTTTCATAGGAACAACCAGGAAAATAAAAAACCATAGCTTAGCCGTGTTTCAAACCACTGCTATCAAATTTGAGATTTGGCAACTAATTATTATTTCAGAATTTCGGTTTGAATTTTTTGTTTAAATTCTGCAAGGGTATACAAACTTCGGTGAGCCGAAGTTAGCTTCCTTTCTTGTTATTATTAGATGTTTGGCAATGACTGCCTTGTTATACCCTTGCAGGGTATATTAGTTTCAGTCAAAAGTTTGCAACGCAGTGAAGGAAGCATCTCCGACCCTATAAAGTATATATATTCTAGATCAGGATCAACAGCCGAGTCGGTCTCGCCATGTCCGTCTGTCCGTTTCTACGCAAACTAGTCCCTCAGTTTTAAAGCTATCTGAATGAAACTTTGCAGTTAGGCTTCTATATACTCTCACTCGTACATATGTCGGAACGGGCCGGATCGGACGACTATATCATATAGCTGCCAGAGGAATGATCCGAAAAATTTTCAAAAAAATATTATAACTTTGTCAAGTTTCAACCAATTTTCACCAAATTTGATATTTGCCCATTTAGTATTATTTCCGAATTTCGGGTTTAATTTCATGAAAATCGGCTGACTATATCCTATAGCTTCCATAGGAACAATCAGGAAAATTATAACTTTGTCAGTTTTCAACCAATTTTCACCAAATTTGATATTTGCCCATTTAGTATTATTTCCGAATTTCGGTTTTAATTTCATGAAAATCGGCTGACTATATCCTATAGCTTCCATAGGAACAATCAGGAAAATAAAAGAAAAAACCATAACTTTGTCAGTTTTCAACATATTTTCACCAAATTTGATATTTAGCCATATTTTATTATTCCTGAATTTCGATTTTAATTTCATGAAAATCGGCTGACTATACCCTATAGCTTCCATAGGAACAATCAGGAAAATAAAAGAAAATACCATAACTTTGTCAGATTTCAACATATTTTCACCAAATTTGATATTTAGCCATATTTTAGTATTTCTGAATTTTGATTTTAATTTCATGAAAATCGGCTGACTATATCCTATAGCTTCCATAGGAACAATCAGGAAAATAAAAAACCATAGCTTAGCCGTGTTTCAAACCATTGCCATCAAATTTGAGATTTGGTAACAAATTATTATTTCAGAATTTCGTTTTTAATTTTTTGTTTAAACTCTGCAAGGGTATACAAACTTCCGTGAGCCGAAGTTATCTTCCTTTCTTGTTAATTATTAAAATTCAAATTTATTTATGTCTTTATTATCTTTTTATTGGCTGATAAGACCGTTTTTTTGCGTTTTTTTACCCTTGCAGGGTATTATAGTTTCAGTCAGAAGTTTGCAACGCGGGGAAGGAGACATCTCCGACCCTATAAAGTATATATATTCTTGATCAGGATCAACAACCGAGTCGATCTAGCCATGTCCGTCTGTCCGTCTGTCCGTTTCTACGCAAACTAGTCCCTCAGTTTTAAAGCTATCTGAATGCAACTTTGCAGTTAGGCTTCTATATACCCTCACTCGTACATATGTCGGAACGGGCCGGAACGGGCCGGAACGGGCCGGAACGGGCCGGATCGGACGACTGTATCATATAGCTGCCAGAGGAACGATCCGAAAAATTTTTAAAAAAACAATTATAACTTTGTCAGTTTTCAACCAATTTTCACCAAATTTGATATTTGCCCATTTAGTATTATTTCCGAATTTCGGTTTTAATTTCATGAAAATCGGCTGACTATATCCTATAGCTTCCATAACAACAATCAGGAAAATAAAAGAAAAAACCATAACTTTGTCAGATTTCAACATATTTTCACCAAATTTGATATTTAGCCATATTTTATTATTCCTGAATTTCGATTTTAATTTCATGAAAATCGGCTGACTATACCCTATAGCTTCCATAGGAACAATCAGGAAAATAAAAGAAAATACCATAACTTTGTCAGATTTCAACATATTTTCACCAAATTTGATATTTAGCCATATTTTAGTATTTCTGAATTTTGATTTTAATTTCATGAAAATCGGCTGACTATATCCTATAGCTTCCATAGGAACAATCAGGAAAATAAAAAACCATAGCTTAGCCGTGTTTCAAACCATTGCCATCAAATTTGAGATTTGGTAACAAATTATTATTTCAGAATTTCGTTTTTAATTTTTTGTTTAAACTCTGCAAGGGTATACAAACTTCCGTGAGCCGAAGTTATCTTCCTTTCTTGTTAATTATTAAAATTCAAATTTATTTATGTCTTTATTATCTTTTTATTGGCTGATAAGACCGTTTTTTTGCGTTTTTTTACCCTTGCAGGGTATTATAGTTTCAGTCAGAAGTTTGCAACGCGGGGAAGGAGACATCTCCGACCCTATAAAGTATATATATTCTTGATCAGGATCAACAACCGAGTCGATCTAGCCATGTCCGTCTGTCCGTCTGTCCGTTTCTACGCAAACTAGTCCCTCAGTTTTAAAGCTATCTGAATGCAACTTTGCAGTTAGGCTTCTATATACCCTCACTCGTACATATGTCGGAACGGGCCGGAACGGGCCGGAACGGGCCGGAACGGGCCGGAACGGGCCGGATCGGACGACTGTATCATATAGCTGCCAGAGGAACGATCCGAAAAATTTTTAAAAAAACAATTATAACTTTGTCAGTTTTCAACCAATTTTCACCAAATTTGATATTTGCCCATTTAGTATTATTTCCGAATTTCGGTTTTAATTTCATGAAAATCGGCTGACTATATCCTATAGCTTCCATAACAACAATCAGGAAAATAAAAGAAAAAACCATAACTTTGTCAGTTTTTCACATATTTTCACCAAATTTGATATTTAGCCATATTTTATTATTACTGAATTTCGGTTTCAATTTCATGAAAATCGGCTAACTATATCCTATAGCTTCCATAGGAACAATCAGGAGAATAAAAAAAAAACCATAACTTTGTCAGTTTTCAACATATTTTCACCAAATTTGATATTTTTAACCATATTTTATTACTCCTGAATTTTGATTTTAATTTCATGAAAATCGGTTGACTATATCCTTTTGCTTCCATAGGAACAATCAGGAAAATAAAAAAACAACCATAACTTTGTCAGTTTTCAACATATTTTCACCAAATTTGATATTTGCCCATTTAGTATTATTTCCGAATTTCGGTTTTAATTTCATGAAAATCGGCTGACTATATCCTATAGCTTCCATAACAACAATCAGGAAAATAAAAGAAAAAACCATAACTTTGTCAGTTTTTCACATATTTTCACCAAATTTGATATTTAGCCATATTTTATTATTACTGAATTTCGGTTTCAATTTCATGAAAATCGGCTAACTATATCCTATAGCTTCCATAGGAACAATCAGGAGAATAAAAAAAAAACCATAACTTTGTCAGTTTTCAACATATTTTCACCAAATTTGATATTTTTAACCATATTTTATTACTCCTGAATTTTGATTTTAATTTCATGAAAATTGGTTGACTATATCCTTTTGCTTCCATAGGAACAATCAGGAAAATAAAAAAACAACCATAACTTTGTCAGTTTTCAACATATTTTCACCAAATTTGATATTTTTAACCATCTTTTATTACTCCTGAATTTTGATTTTAATTTCATGAAAATCGGTTGACTATATCCTATTGCTTCCATAGGAACAATCAGGAAAATAAAAGAAACAAGATGGACATACAGTCGGGTGTCCCGACAGTAGAATACCATGTACCATTACAAGGCGCGTCCCAAAATTATATAAAAGAAAGAGAATAAGAATAAAAAACTGAGACAAATTTACATATAATGCAAATCTCTTCCCATTCAAGAGTAAAGTCGATAGCTCAGTGGGTAAAGCTACACATACATTTTGTAAGCAATTGGCCTGGGTTCGAATCAACCGGAGGCATAAGGAATTTTTTCATTTTCAAAACATTAAGTATAGTTCTTTGCTTGCATTTTTTTATTTCTTAGTATTAAATACTGTAATTATTTTGATGTACAGGAAAAAAAAAAAAAAATTGCTAAAAATAAAAAAGTTTTTGCTCGTCGCCGACGGGATTCGAGCCCGTGACAACTAACATTTGAAAAAGACTTCAGCTTAGCCAGCTGCGCCACCAACCAATTCAAAATGAGTAACCTTATTTTCATAGTAATATGAACATAAGTAAAATGTTTAATGAACGTTTTGATTTATTTGGAGCCCTCTGCCTGGGCTGCCTCTTGTACACGTAATGTGTATAAAGTAAAAAGCCTATATCTCCGCTATTTATGGCACGATCGCAATAAAATTTGGACAGTCTGTGTATTTTGATAAAATGCATTAAGCTTTTCAATATGGTTTACATAACTTTATAAATTTCGGAGCTATACGTTTTTTTCAAATAGCTCCTCCAAAAAGGGGAGCAGCAAAAATTTAAAACAAACTTGATCTGCGTGCAGATATAAGAAGTCTAAATCCCAAGTTTGGTGTCTCTAGCTCTTATAGTCTTTGAGATCTAGGCGTTCATACAGACAGACGGACAGACGGACAGACGGACAGACGGACGGACGGACGGACAGACGGACATGGCTATATCGACTCCTTTAGTGGTCCTGACCAATATTTAGGTAACTTTTGGGGGTCTGCCACGCCTCCTTCTGCCTGTTACAGAAAATCGCACTCGCACAAAACTATAATACCTTTGTACCTTTGGTACATGGTATAAAAATTATAACTTTGTCAGTTTTCAACGAATTTTCACCAAATTTGATATTTGGTCATCTAATATTATTTCCGAATTTACGTTTTAATTTCATGAAAATCGGACAACTATATCCTATAGCTTTCATAGGAACAACCAGGAAAATAAAAAACCATAGCTTAGCCGTGTTTCAAACCACTGCTATCAAATTTGAGATTTGGCAACTAATTATTATTTCAGAATTTCGGTTTGAATTTTTTGTTTAAATTCTGCAAGGGTATACAAACTTCGGTGAGCCGAAGTTAGCTTCCTTTCTTGTTATTATTAGATGTTTGGCAATGACTGCCTTGTTATACCCTTGCAGGGTATATTAGTTTCAGTCAAAAGTTTGCAACGCAGTGAAGGAAGCATCTCCGACCCTATAAAGTATATATATTCTAGATCAGGATAAACAGCCGAGTCGGTCTCGCCATGTCCGTCTGTCCGTTTCTACGCAAACTAGTCCCTCAGTTTTAAAGCTATCTGAATGAAACTTTGCAGTTAGGCTTCTATATACCCTCACTCGTACATATGTCGGAACGGGCCGGAACGGGCCGGATCGGACGACTATATCATATAGCTGCCAGAGGAACGATCCGAAAAATTTTCAAAAAACAATTATAACTTTGTCAGTTTTCAACCAATTTTCACCAAATTTGATATTTGCCCATTTAGTATTATTTCCGAATTTCGGTTTTAATTTCATGAAAATCGGCTGACTATATCCTATAGCTTCCATAACAACAATCAGGAAAATAAAAGAAAAAACCATAACTTTGTCAGTTTTTCACATATTTTCACCAAATTTGATATTTAGCCATATTTTATTATTACTGAATTTCGGTTTTAATTTCATGAAAATCGGCTAACTATATCCTATAGCTTCCATAGGAACAATCAGGAAAATAAAAAAAAACCATAACTTTGTCAGTTTTCAACATATATTCACCAAATTTGATATTTTTAACCATAATTTATTTTTCCTAAATTTTGATTTTAATTTCATTAAAATCGGTTGACTATATCCTATTACTTCCATAGGAACAATCAGGAAAATAAAAAAAAAACCATAACTTTGTCAGTTTTCAACATATTTTCACCAAATTTGATATTTTTAACCATACTTTATTACTCCTGAATTTTGATTTTAATTTCATGAAAATCGGTTGACTATATCCTATTGCTTCAATAGGAACATCCAGGAAAATAAAAGAAAAAATTATAACTTTGTCAGTTTTCAACGAATTTTCACCAAATTTGATATTTGGTCATCTAATATTATTTCCGAATTTACGTTTTAATTTCATGAAAATCGGACAACTATATCCTATAGCTTTCATAGGAACAACCAGGAAAATAAAAAACCATAGCTTAGCCGTGTTTCAAACCACTGCTATCAAATTTGAGATTTGGCAACTAATTATTATTTCAGAATTTCGGTTTGAATTTTTTGTTTAAATTCTGCAAGGGTATACAAACTTCGGTGAGCCGAAGTTAGCTTCCTTTCTTGTTATTATTAGATGTTTGGCAATGACTGCCTTGTTATACCCTTGCAGGGTATATTAGTTTCAGTCAAAAGTTTGCAACGCAGTGAAGGAAACATCTCCGACCCTATAAAGTATATATATTCTAGATCAGGATCAACAGCCGAGTCGATCTCGCCATGTCCGTCTGTCCGTCTGTCCGTTTCTACGCAAACTAGTCCCTCAGTTTTAAAGCTATCTGAATGAAACTTTGCAGTTAGGCTTCTATATACTCTCACTCGTACATATGTCGGAACGGGCCGGATCGGACGACTATATCATATAGCTGCCAGAGGAACGATCCGAAAAATTTTCAAAAAAAAATTATAATATTGTCAGTTTTCAACCAATTTTCACCAAATTTGATATTTGCCCATTTAGTATTATTTCCGAATTTCGGGTTTAATTTCATGAAAATCGGCTGACTATATCCTATAGCCTCCATAGGAACAATCAGGAAAATAAAAGAAAAACCCATAACTTGGTCAGTTTTCAACATATTTTCACCAAATTTGATATTTAGCTATATTTTATTATTCCTGAATTTTGATTTTTAATTCATGAAAATCGGCTGACTATATCCTATAGCTTCCATAGGAACAATCAGGAAAATAAAAGAAAAAACCATAACTTTGTCAGTTTTCAACATATTTTCACCAAATTTGATATTTAGCCATATTTTATTATTCCTGAATTTCGATTTTAATTTCATGAAAATCGGCTGACTATACCCTATAGCTTCCATAGGAACAATCAGGAAAATAAAAGAAAATACCATAACTTTGTCAGATTTCAACATATTTTCACCAAATTTGATATTTAGCCATATTTTAGTATTTCTGAATTTTGATTTTAATTTCATGAAAATCGGCTGACTATATCCTATAGCTTCCATAGGAACAATCAGGAAAATAAAAAACCATAGCTTAGCCGTGTTTCAAACCATTGCCATCAAATTTGAGATTTGGTAACAAATTATTATTTCAGAATTTCGTTTTTAATTTTTTGTTTAAACTCTGCAAGGGTATACAAACTTCCGTGAGCCGAAGTTATCTTCCTTTCTTGTTAATTATTAAAATTCAAATTTATTTATGTCTTTATTATCTTTTTATTGGCTGATAAGACCGTTTTTTTGCGTTTTTTTACCCTTGCAGGGTATTATAGTTTCAGTCAGAAGTTTGCAACGCGGGGAAGGAGACATCTCCGACCCTATAAAGTATATATATTCTTGATCAGGATCAACAACCGAGTCGATCTAGCCATGTCCGTCTGTCCGTCTGTCCGTTTCTACGCAAACTAGTCCCTCAGTTTTAAAGCTATCTGAATGCAACTTTGCAGTTAGGCTTCTATATACCCTCACTCGTACATATGTCGGAACGGGCCGGAACGGGCCGGAACGGGCCGGATCGGACGACTATATCATATAGCTGCCAGAGGAACGATCCGAAAAATTTTTAAAAAAACAATTATAACTTTGTCAGTTTTCAACCAATTTTCACCAAATTTGATATTTGCCCATTTAGTATTATTTCCGAATTTCGGTTTTAATTTCATGAAAATCGGCTGACTATATCCTATAGCTTCCATAACAACAATCAGGAAAATAAAAGAAAAAACCATAACTTTGTCAGTTTTTCACATATTTTCACCAAATTTGATATTTAGCCATATTTTATTATTACTGAATTTCGGTTTCAATATTATGAAAATCGGCTAACTATATCCTATAGCTTCCATAGGAACAATCAGGAGAATAAAAAAAAAACCATAACTTTGTCAGTTTTCAACATATTTTCACCAAATTTGATATTTTTAACCATATTTTATTACTCCTGAATTTTGATTTTAATTTCATGAAAATTGGTTGACTATATCCTTTTGCTTCCATAGGAACAATCAGGAAAATAAAAAAACAACCATAACTTTGTCAGTTTTCAACATATTTTCACCAAATTTGATATTTTTAACCATATTTTATTACTCCTGAATTTTGATTTTAATTTCATGAAAATCGGTTGACTATATCCTATTGCTTCCATAGGAACAATCAGGAAAATAAAAGAAACAAGATGGACATACAGTCGGGTGTCCCGACAGTAGAATACCATGTACCATTACAAGGCGCGTCCCAAAATTATATGAAAGAAAGAGAATAAGAATAAAAAACTGAGACAAATTTACATATAATGCAAATCTCTTCCCATTCAAGAGTAAAGTCGATAGCTCAGTGGGTAAAGCTACACATACATTTTGTAAGCAATTGGCCTGGGTTCGAATCAACCGGAGGCATAAGGAATTTTTTCATTTTCAAAACATTAAGTATAGTTCTTTGCTTGCATTTTTTTATTTCTTAGTATTAAATACTGTAATTATTTTGATGTACAGGAAAAAAAAAAAAAAATTGCTAAAAATAAAAAAGTTTTTGCTCGTCGCCGACGGGATTCGAGCCCGTGACAACTAACATTTGAAAAAGACTTCAGCTTAGCCAGCTGCGCCACCAACCAATTCAAAATGAGTAACCTTATTTTCATAGTAATATGAACATAAGTAAAATGTTTAATGAACGTTTTGATTTATTTGGAGCCCTCTGCCTGGGCTGCCTCTTGTACACGTAATGTGTATAAAGTAAAAAGCCTATATCTCCGCTATTTATGGCACGATCGCAATAAAATTTGGACAGTCTGTGTATTTTGATAAAATGCATTAAGCTTTTCAATATGGTTTACATAACTTTATAAATTTCGGAGCTATACGTTTTTTTCAAATAGCTCCTCCAAAAAGGGGAGCAGCAAAAATTTAAAACAAACTTGATCTGCGTGCAGATATAAGAAGTCTAAATCCCAAGTTTGGTGTCTCTAGCTCTTATAGTCTTTGAGATCTAGGCGTTCATACAGACAGACGGACAGACGGACAGACGGACAGACGGACGGACGGACGGACAGACGGACATGGCTATATCGACTCCTTTAGTGGTCCTGACCAATATTTAGGTAACTTTTGGGGGTCTGCCACGCCTCCTTCTGCCTGTTACAGAAAATCGCACTCGCACAAAACTATAATACCTTTGTACCTTTGGTACATGGTATAAAAATTATAACTTTGTCAGTTTTCAACGAATTTTCACCAAATTTGATATTTGGTCATCTAATATTATTTCCGAATTTACGTTTTAATTTCATGAAAATCGGACAACTATATCCTATAGCTTTCATAGGAACAACCAGGAAAATAAAAAACCATAGCTTAGCCGTGTTTCAAACCACTGCTATCAAATTTGAGATTTGGCAACTAATTATTATTTCAGAATTTCGGTTTGAATTTTTTGTTTAAATTCTGCAAGGGTATACAAACTTCGGTGAGCCGAAGTTAGCTTCCTTTCTTGTTATTATTAGATGTTTGGCAATGACTGCCTTGTTATACCCTTGCAGGGTATATTAGTTTCAGTCAAAAGTTTGCAACGCAGTGAAGGAAGCATCTCCGACCCTATAAAGTATATATATTCTAGATCAGGATAAACAGCCGAGTCGGTCTCGCCATGTCCGTCTGTCCGTTTCTACGCAAACTAGTCCCTCAGTTTTAAAGCTATCTGAATGAAACTTTGCAGTTAGGCTTCTATATACCCTCACTCGTACATATGTCGGAACGGGCCGGAACGGGCCGGATCGGACGACTATATCATATAGCTGCCAGAGGAACGATCCGAAAAATTTTCAAAAAACAATTATAACTTTGTCAGTTTTCAACCAATTTTCACCAAATTTGATATTTGCCCATTTAGTATTATTTCCGAATTTCGGTTTTAATTTCATGAAAATCGGCTGACTATATCCTATAGCTTCCATAACAACAATCAGGAAAATAAAAGAAAAAACCATAACTTTGTCAGTTTTTCACATATTTTCACCAAATTTGATATTTAGCCATATTTTATTATTACTGAATTTCGGTTTTAATTTCATGAAAATCGGCTAACTATATCCTATAGCTTCCATAGGAACAATCAGGAAAATAAAAAAAAACCATAACTTTGTCAGTTTTCAACATATATTCACCAAATTTGATATTTTTAACCATAATTTATTTTTCCTAAATTTTGATTTTAATTTCATGAAAATCGGTTGACTATATCCTATTACTTCCATAGGAACAATCAGGAAAATAAAAAAAAAACCATAACTTTGTCAGTTTTCAACATATTTTCACCAAATTTGATATTTTTAACCATACTTTATTACTCCTGAATTTTGATTTTAATTTCATGAAAATCGGTTGACTATATCCTATTGCTTCAATAGGAACATCCAGGAAAATAAAAGAAAAAATTATAACTTTGTCAGTTTTCAACGAATTTTCACCAAATTTGATATTTGGTCATCTAATATTATTTCCGAATTTACGTTTTAATTTCATGAAAATCGGACAACTATATCCTATAGCTTTCATAGGAACAACCAGGAAAATAAAAAACCATAGCTTAGCCGTGTTTCAAACCACTGCTATCAAATTTGAGATTTGGCAACTAATTATTATTTCAGAATTTCGGTTTGAATTTTTTGTTTAAATTCTGCAAGGGTATACAAACTTCGGTGAGCCGAAGTTAGCTTCCTTTCTTGTTATTATTAGATGTTTGGCAATGACTGCCTTGTTATACCCTTGCAGGGTATATTAGTTTCAGTCAAAAGTTTGCAACGCAGTGAAGGAAACATCTCCGACCCTATAAAGTATATATATTCTAGATCAGGATCAACAGCCGAGTCGATCTCGCCATGTCCGTCTGTCCGTCTGTCCGTTTCTACGCAAACTAGTCCCTCAGTTTTAAAGCTATCTGAATGAAAATTTGCAGTTAGGCTTCTATATACTCTCACTCGTACATATGTCGGAACGGGCCGGCTCGGACGACTATATCATATAGCTGCCAGAGGAACGATCCGAAAAATTTTCAAAAAAAAATTATAATATTGTCAGTTTTCAACCAATTTTCACCAAATTTGATATTTGCCCATTTAGTATTATTTCCGAATTTCGGGTTTAATTTCATGAAAATCGGCTGACTATATCCTATAGCCTCCATAGGAACAATCAGGAAAATAAAAGAAAAACCCATAACTTGGTCAGTTTTCAACATATTTTCACCAAATTTGATATTTAGCTATATTTTATTATTCCTGAATTTTGATTTTTAATTCATGAAAATCGGCTGACTATATCCTATAGCTTCCATAGGAACAATCAGGAAAATACAAGAAAAACCCATAACTTTGTCAGTTTTCAACATATTTTCAGCAAATTTGATATTTAGCCATATTTTAGTATTCCTGAATTTCGATTTTAATTTCATGAAAATCGGCTGACTATACCCTATAGCTTCCATAGGAACAATCAGGAAAATAAAAGAAAAAACTATAACTTTGTCAGATTTCAACATATTTTCACCAAATTTGATATTTAGCCATATTTTAGTATTTCTGAATTTTGATTTTAATTTCATGAAAATCGGCTGACTATATCCTATAGCTTCCATAGGAACAATCAGGAAAATAAAAAAACATAGCTTAGCCGTGTTTCAAACCATTGCCATCAAATTTGAGATTTGGCAACAAATTATTATTTCAGAATTTCGTTTTTAATTGTTTGTTTAAAGTCTGCTAGGGTATACAAACTTCGGTGAGCCGAAGTTAGCTTCCGTTCTTGTTAATTATTAAAATTCAAATTTATTTATGTCTTTATTATCTTTTTATTGGCTGATCAGACCGTTTTTTTTGCGTTTTTTTACCCTTGCAGGGTATTATAGTTTCAGTCAGAAGTTTGCAACGCGGGAAAGGAGACATGTCCGACCCTATAAAGTATATATATTCTTGATCAGGATCAACAACCGAGTCGATCTAGCCATGTCCGTCTGTCCGTTTCTACGCAAACTAGTCCCTCAGTTTTAAAGCTATCTGAATGAAACTTTGCAGTTAGGCTTCTATATACCCTCACTCGTACATATGTCGGAACGGGCCGGAACGGGCGGATCGGACGACTATATCATATAGCTGCCAAAGGAACGATCCGAAAAATTTTCAAAAAACAATTATAACTTTGTCAGTTTTCAACCAATTTTCACCAAATTTGATATTTGCCCATTTAGTATTATTTCCGAATTTCGGTTTTAATTTCATGAAAATCGGCTGACTATATCCTATAGCTTCCATAACAACAATCAGGAAAATAAAAGAAAAAACCATAACTTTGTCAGTTTTTCACATATTTTCACCAAATTTGATATTTAGCCATATTTTATTATTACTGAATTTCGGTTTTAATTTCATGAAAATCGGCTAACTATATCCTATAGCTTCCATAGGAACAATCAGGAAAATAAAAAAAAAAACCATAACTTTGTCAGTTTTCAACATATTTTCAGCAAATTTGATATTTTTAACCATATTTTATTACTCCTGAATTTTGATTTTAATTTCATGAAAATCGGTTGACTATATCCTTTTGCTTCCATAGGAACAATCAGGAAAATAAAAAAACAACCATAACTTTGTCAGTTTTCAACATATTTTCACCAAATTTGATATTTGCCCATTTAGTATTATTTCCGAATTTCGGTTTTAATTTCATGAAAATCGGCTGACTATATCCTATAGCTTCCATAACAACAATCAGGAAAATAAAAGAAAAAACCATAACTTTGTCAGTTTTTCACATATTTTCACCAAATTTGATATTTAGCCATATTTTATTATTACTGAATTTCGGTTTTAATTTCATGAAAATCGGCTAACTATATCCTATAGCTTCCATAGGAACAATCAGGAAAATAAAAAAAAAAACCATAACTTTGTCAGTTTTCAACATATTTTCACCAAATTTGATATTTTTAACCATATTTTATTACTCCTGAATTTTGATTTTAATTTCATGAAAATCGGTTGACTATATCCTATTGCTTCCATAGGAACAATCAGGAAAATAAAAGAAAAATTTATAACTTTGTCAGTTTTCAACGAATTTTCACCAAATTTGATATTTGGTCATCTAATATTATTTCCGAATTTACGTTTTAATTTCATGAAAATCGGACAACTATATCCTATAGCTTTCATAGGAACAACCAGGAAAATAACAAGATGGACATACAGTCGGGTGTCCCGACAGTAGAATACCATGTACCATTACAAGGCGCGTCCCAAAATTATATAAAAGAAAGAGAATAAGAATACAAAACTGAGACAAATTTACATATAATGCAAATGTCTTCCCATTCAAGAGCAAAGTCGATAGCTCAGTGGGTAAAGCTACACATACATTTTTGTAAGCAATTGGCCTGGGTTCGAATCAACCGCAGGCATAAGAAATTTTTTCATTTTCAAAACATTAAGTATAGTTCTTTGCTTGCATTTTTTTATTTTTTAGTATTAAATACTGTAATTTTTTAATGTACTGGAAAAAAAAAAAAAAAAATTGCTAAAAATAAAAAAGATTTCGCTCGTCGCCGACGGGATTCAAACCCGTGACAACTAACATTTGAAAAAGACTTCAGCTTAGCCAGCTGCGCCACCAACCAATTCAAAATGAGTAATCCTATTTTCATAGTAATATGAACATAAGTAAAATGTTTAATGAACGTTTTGATTTATTTGGAGCCCTCTGCCTGGGCTGCCTCTTGTACACGTAATGTGTATAAAGTAAAAAGCCTATATCTCCGCTATTTATAGCACGATCGCAATAAAATTGGGACAGTCTGTGTATTTTGATAAAATGCATTAAGCTTTTTAATATGGTTTACATAACTTTATAAATTTCGGAGATATACGTTTTTTTCAAATAGCTCCTCCAAAAAGGGGAGCAGCAAAAATTTAAAACAAACTTGATCTGCGTGCAGATATAAGAAGTCTAAATCCCAAGTTTGGTGTCTCTAGCTCTTATAGTCTCTGAGATCTGGGCGTTCATACAGACAGACGGACAGACGGACAGACGGACAGACGGACAGACGGACGGACGGACGGACAGACGGACATGGCTATATCGACTCCTTTAGTGGTCCTGACCAATATTTAGGTAACTTTTGGGGGTCTGCCACGCCTCCTTCTGCCTGTTACAGAAAATCGCACTCGCACAAAACTATAATACCTTTGTACCTTTGGTACATGGTATAAAAAACCATAGCTTAGCCGTGTTTCAAACCACTGCTATCAAATTTGAGATTTGGCAACTAATTATTATTTCAGAATTTCGGTTTGAATTTTTTGTTTAAATTCTGCAAGGGTATACAAACTTCGGTGAGCCGAAGTTAGCTTCCTTTCTTGTTATTATTAGATGTTTGGCAATGACTGCCTTGTTATACCCTTGCAGGGTATATTAGTTTCAGTCAAAAGTTTGCAACGCAGTGAAGGAAGCATCTCCGACCCTATAAAGTATATATATTCTAGATCAGGATCAACAGCCGAGTCGGTCTCGCCATGTCCGTCTGTCCGTTTCTACGCAAACTAGTCCCTCAGTTTTAAAGCTATCTGAATGAAACTTTGCAGTTAGGCTTCTATATACTCTCACTCGTACATATGTCGGAACGGGCCGGATCGGACGACTATATCATATAGCTGCCAGAGGAACGATCCGAAAAATTTTCAAAAAACAATTATAACTTTGTCAGTTTTCAACCAATTTTCACCAAATTTGATATTTGCCCATTTAGTATTATTTCCGAATTTCGGTTTTAATTTCATGAAAATCGGCTGACTATATCCTATAGCTTCCATAACAACAATCAGGAAAATAAAAGAAAAAACCATAACTTTGTCAGTTTTTCACATATTTTCACCAAATTTGATATTTAGCCATATTTTATTATTACTGAATTTCGGTTTTAATTTCATGAAAATCGGCTAACTATATCCTATAGCTTCCATAGGAACAATCAGGAAAATAAAAAAAAAACCATAACTTTGTCAGTTTTCAACATATTTTCACCAAATTTGATATTTTTAACCATATTTTATTACTCCTGAATTTTGATTTTAATTTCATGAAAATCGGTTGACTATATCCTTTTGCTTCCATAGGAACAATCAGGAAAATAAAAAAACAACCATAACTTTGTCAGTTTTCAACATATTTTCACCAAATTTGATATTTTTAACCATATTTTATTACTCCTGAATTTTGATTTTAATTTCATGAAAATCGGTTGACTATATCCTATTGCTTCCATAGGAACAATCAGGAAAATAAAAGAAAAAATTATAACTTTGTCAGTTTTCAACGAATTTTCACCAAATTTGATATTTGGTCATCTAATATTATTTCCGAATTTACGTTTTAATTTCATGAAAATCGGATAACTATATCCTATAGCTTTCATAGGAACAACCAGGAAAATAAAAAACCATAGCTTAGCCGTGTTTCAAACCACTGCTATCAAATTTGAGATTTGGCAACTAATTATTATTTCAGAATTTCGGTTTGAATTTTTTGTTTAAATTCTGCAAGGGTATACAAACTTCGGTGAGCCGAAGTTAGCTTCCTTTCTTGTTATTATTAGATGTTTGGCAATGACTGCCTTGTTATACCCTTGCAGGGTATATTAGTTTCAGTCAAAAGTTTGCAACGCAGTGAAGTAAGCATCTCCGACCCTATAAAGTATATATATTCTAGATCAGGATCAACAGCCGAGTCGGTCTCGCCATGTCCGTCTGTCCGTTTCTACGCAAACTAGTCCCTCAGTTTTAAAGCTATCTGAATGAAACTTTGCAGTTAGGCTTCTATATACTCTCACTCGTACATATGTCGGAACGGGCCGGATCGGACGACTATATCATATAGCTGCCAGAGGAACGATCCGAAAAATTTTCAAAAAACAATTATAACTTTGTCAGTTTTCAACCAATTTTCACCAAATTTGATATTTGCCCATTTAGTATTAGTTCCGAATTTCGGGTTTAATTTCATGAAAATCGGCTGACTATGTCCTATAGCTTCCATAGGAACAATCAGGAAAATTATAACTTTGTCAGTTTTCAACCAATTTTCACCAAATTTGATATTTGCCCATTTAGTATTATTTCCGAATTTCGGTTTTAATTTCATGAAAATCGGCTGACTATATCCTATAGCTTCCATAGGAACAATCAGGAAAATAAAAGAAAAAACCATAACTTTGTCAGTTTTCAACATATTTTCACCAAATTTGATATTTAGCCATATTTTATTATTCCTGAATTTTGATTTTAATTTCATGAAAATCGGCTGACTATATCCTATAGCTTCCATAGGAACAATCAGGAAAATTATAACTTTGTCAGTTTTCAACCAATTTTCACCAAATTTGATATTTGCCCATTTAGTATTATTTCCGAATTTCGGTTTTAATTTCATGAAAATCGGCTGACTATATCCTATAGCTTCCATAGGAACAATCAGGAAAATAAAAAACCATATCTTAGCCGTGTTTTAAACCATTGCCATCAAATTTCAGATTTGGCAACTAATTATTATTTCAGAATTTCGGTTTTAATTTTTTTGTTTAAATTCTGCAAGGGTATACCAACTTCAGTGAGCCGAAGTTAGCTTCCTTTCTTGTTTAGCCTTATCTTTATGTAATACCTGTTTCTTATTTCGTATTTTAATAGTTATGTCATTTAATCCTATATTTAATAAGTCATATAGTCATGAACTATTGAAGGTGTTATATTGAATCAATAAGTGAAATATGGTAACCAAATGTCCCAATCACTTTTGTCATCTGATATGTATGAACGTATACATTCATTGAAAGTTCGGTGGGTTCTTTCTATTGTTCCTAGAGTTATATATTATATATTTGCATAATTCATTTATAAGTGAATTTTTGTATTCTGTACCTTGATCCGTAACGTCTTCATTGGACCGTACTTCAATACAAATGATTCAAATATAGCCTTTGCAACTTTTTTAGCACTTTTATTCGGTGTTGGAATAGTGACTAAAAACATAGTTAGATCACATATGATTGTAACTGCATACTCATTTCCGTCTTCCGATTTCGGTAGTGGTATCAATTAAAACGGTATCAAATGCTGTTGCTGGCGTTGGTGTCAATGTTAATGGTGTTTTGGTATGTTTTGTTGTTTTGGCTTGTTGGCATTTCAAGCTAGTCTTTCATACTTTGATATTGTCTTGGTCATTTGGGGCCAATAATAAAATCTTTTGATTTTTAACTGGTTTCGCGCAATACCAGTGTAACCTCCATCGGATCATTATGGAATTTTGTCAAAATTTCTTTAATTTGAGCTTCGTTCTTTTTTTTCTATGATTATCAACATCTGTAGAATAGCTAGTTCTAGTTTTTCGAGTACTCGATTGCCCTTTGTTTTAAATTCATTTAGTGATACAAATTCGAATATTTGTTCACTTGGTGATATTCGCATTTTTGTTATTTTATGCATTCCGGGTTTTGAAATAAGCCTTTGAAAGAACTGATTTGGACCAAATGTTTCATTAAAATACAAGTCATTAACATTAAAGCGTGAACCAATTGTTTATCTATTTTGATTGAAACATATTTCTTTGTGTCATTATTGTTGACAACTTTATTGACTTTGGGCTTTTAATTTGCTCATTATACCCTAGCAGGGTATATTAGTTTCAGTCAGAAGTTTGCAACGCAGTGAAGGAAGCTTCTCCGACCCTATAAAGTATATATATTCTTGATCAGGATCAACGCCGAGTCGATCTAGCCATGTCCGTCTGTCCGTCTGTCCGTTTCTACGCAAACTAGTCCCTCAGTTTTAAAGCTATCTGAATGAAACTTTGCAGTTAGGCTTCTATATACTCTCACTCGTACATATGTCGGAACGGGCCGGATCGGACCACTATATCATAAGCTGACAGAGGAACGATCCGAAAAATTTTCAAAAAACAATTATAACTTTGTCAGTTTTCAACCAATTTTCACCAAATTTGATATTTGCCCTTTAGTATTATTTCCGAATTTCGGTTTTAATTTCATGAAAATCGGCTGACTATATCCTATAGCTTCCATAGGAACAATCAGGAAAATTATAACTTTGTCAGTTTTCAACCAATTTTCACCAAATTTGATATTTGCCCATTTGGTATTATTTCCGAATTTCGGTTTTAATTTCATGAAAATCGGCTGACTATATCCTATAGCTTCCATAGGAACAATCAGGAAAATAAAAGAAAATACCATAACTTTGTCAGTTTTCAACATATTTTCACCAAATTTAATATTTAGCCATATTTTATTATTCCTGAATTTTGATTTTAATTTCATGAAAATCGGCTGACTATATCCTATAGCTTCCATAGGAACAATCAGGAAAATTATAACTTTGTCAGTTTTCAACCAATTTTCACCAAATTTGATATTTGCCCATTTAGTATTATTTCCGAATTTCGGTTTTAATTTCATGAAAATCGGCTGACTATATCCTATAGCTTCCATAGGAACAATCAGGAAAATAAAAAACCATATCTTAGCCGTGTTTTAAACCATTGCCATCAAATTTCAGATTTGGCAACTAATTATTATTTCAGAATTTCGGTTTTAATTTTTTTGTTTAAATTCTGCAAGGGTATACCAACTTCAGTGAGCCGAAGTTAGCTTCCTTTCTTGTTTAGCCTTATCTTTATGTAATACCTGTTTCTTATTTCGTATTTTAATAGTTATGTCATTTAATCCTATATTTAATAAGTCATATAGTCATGAACTATTGAAGGTGTTATATTGAATCAATAAGTGAAATATGGTAACCAAATGTCCCAATCACTTTTGTCATCTGATATGTATGAACGTATACATTCATTGAAAGTTCGGTGGGTTCTTTCTATTGTTCCTAGAGTTTGATGATGGTGAGCGATAGATGTTAGATTTTCTATATGCATATTATATATTTGCATAATTCATTTATAAGTGAATTTTTGTATTCTGTACCTTGATCCGTAACGTCTTCATTGGACCGTACTTCAATACAAATGATTCAAATATAGCCTTTGCAACTTTTTTAGCACTTTTATTCGGTGTTGGAATAGTGACTAAAAACATAGTTAGATCACATATGATTGTAACTGCATACTCATTTCCGTCTTCCGATTTCGGTAGTGGTATCAATTAAAACGGTATCAAATGCTGTTGCTGGCGTTGGTGTCAATGTTAATGGTGTTTTGGTATGTTTTGTTGTTTTGGCTTGTTGGCATTTCAAGCTAGTCTTTCATACTTTGATATTGTCTTGGTCATTTGGGGCCAATAATAAAATCTTTTGATTTTTAACTGGTTTCGCGCAATACCAGTGTAACCTCCATCGGATCATTATGGAATTTTGTCAAAATTTCTTTAATTTGAGCTTCGTTCTTTTTTTTCTATGATTATCAACATCTGTAGAATAGCTAGTTCTAGTTTTTCGAGTACTCGATTGCCCTTTGTTTTAAATTCATTTAGTGATACAAATTCGAATATTTGTTCACTTGGTGATATTCGCATTTTTGTTATTTTATGCATTCCGGGTTTTGAAATAAGCCTTTGAAAGAACTGATTTGGACCAAATGTTTCATTAAAATACAAGTCATTAACATTAAAGCGTGAACCAATTGTTTATCTATTTTGATTGAAACATATTTCTTTGTGTCATTATTGTTGACAACTTTATTGACTTTGGGCTTTTAATTTGCTCATTATACCCTAGCAGGGTATATTAGTTTCAGTCAGAAGTTTGCAACGCAGTGAAGGAAGCTTCTCCGACCCTATAAAGTATATATATTCTTGATCAGGATCAACGCCGAGTCGATCTAGCCATGTCCGTCTGTCCGTCTGTCCGTTTCTACGCAAACTAGTCCCTCAGTTTTAAAGCTATCTGAATGAAACTTTGCAGTTAGGCTTCTATATACTCTCACTCGTACATATGTCGGAACGGGCCGGATCGGACCACTATATCATAAGCTGCCAGAGGAACGATCCGAAAAATTTTCAAAAAACAATTATAACTTTGTCAGTTTTCAACCAATTTTCACCAAATTTGATATTTGCCCATTTAGTATTATTTCCGAATTTCGGTTTTAATTTCATGAAAATCGGCTGACTATATCCTATAGCTTCCATAGGAACAATCAGGAAAATTATAACTTTGTCAGTTTTCAACCAATTTTCACCAAATTTGATATTTGCCCATTTAGTATTATTTCCGAATTTCGGTTTTAATTTCATGAAAATCGGCTGACTATATCCTATAGCTTCCATAGGAACAATCAGGAAAATAAAAGAAAAAACCATAACTTTGTCAGTTTTCAACATATTTTCACCAAATTTGATATTTAGCCATATTTTATTATTCCTGAATTTTGATTTTAATTTCATGAAAATCGGCTGACTATATCCTATAGCTTCCATAGGAACAATCAGGAAAATAAAAGAAAAATTCATAACTTTGTCAGTTTTCAACATATTTTCACCAAATTTGATAGTTACCCATATTTTAGTATTCCTGTATTTTGATTTTAATTTCATGAAAATCGGCTGACTATATCCTATAGCTTCCATAGGAACAATCAGGAAAATGAAAGAAAAAACCATAACTTTGTCAGTTTTCAACATATTTTCACTAAATTTGATATTTAGCCATATTTTATTACTCCTGAATTTTGATTTTAATTTCATGAAAATCGGCTGACTATATCCTATAGCTTCCATAGGAACAATCAGGAAAATAAAAGAAAAAACCATAACTTTGTCAGTTTTCAACATATTTTCACCAAATTTGATATTTAGCCATATTTTATTATTCCTGAATTTTGATTTTAATTTCATGAAAATCGGCTGACTATACCCTATAGCTTCCATAGGAACAATCAGGAAAATAAAAGAAAAAACCATAACTTTGTCAGATTTCAACATATTTTCACCAAATTTGATATTTAGCCATATTTTAGTATTTCTGAATTTGGATTTTAATTTCATGAAAATCGGCTGACTATATCCTATAGCTTCCATAGGAACAATCAGAAAAATAAAAAAACCATAGCTTAGCCGTGTTTCAAACCATTGCCATCAAATTTGAGATTTGGCAACAAATTATTATTTCAGAATTTCGTTTTTAATTGTTTGTTTAAAGTCTGCTAGGGTATACAAACTTCGGTGAGCCGAAGTTAGCTTCCTTTCTTGTTTTTATTTTGTATTTTGACTTTGGTTTCGCCGTTGCAGGGATTTTCCTGTTTAGCTTTTGATCTAGTTATTTTATTGTTATGCGTGACAAGGCGTCCGCAATATGGTTATCTTTCCCCTTAAGATATTCATGTACATCAAGTTAGCAGGACAACTTTGGAAAATCAAACTTTTGATTATACCATAATTTGCCGTTAATTATTCGTGAAAGAAAAATTTGCCGTTCAATTTTTTAACTTAATTTTTTAATGTCCTGCTAAGTTGATATCAAGTTAGCAGGACAACACCGGAAATCCTTCACATTTCCAAAATCTTTTTTAGCCATAATTTGCCGTTAATTATCCGTTCATTATTCGTGAAAGAAATAAATTTGTAGCTTAAGTTTTTATTAATATTTTTTAAAAACAAAAAGTTGCCCTGCTAAGTTGATATCAAGTTAGCAGGACAACACCGGAAATCCTTCACATTTCCAAAATCTTTTTTAGCCATAATTTACCGTTAATTATCCGTTCATTATTCGTGAAAGAATTAAATTTGTTGCTTAAGTTTTTATTAATATTTTTTTAAAATAAAAAGTTGCCCTGCTAAGTTGATATCAAGTTAGCAGGGCAACTTTTTATTTTTGCTAAGTTGATATCAAGTTAGCAGGACAACACCAGAAATCCTTCACATTTCCAAAATCTTTTTTAGCCAGAATTTGCCGTTAATTATCCGTTCATTATTCGTGAAAGAATTAAATTTGTTGCTTTTCTTTTTTAGTTTTAATTTAAAATAAATGTTTTGATTTATGGCATACATAATCGTTGCCAACGCCGATATGCGTTTGTTGCCAACGCCGATATGCGTTTGTATAGTTATGCATGCATTAGTGTTCGGCTGGAGTTAGTCGACATTCAGCGTCTCATTTTATTTGACGTTTGAACATTTTAATACAATTATATAAAAATTAAGATTAGAAATACTTCTAATGGCTTAAATCTTTTCTCGACGAAAATTTGTAATATTATATGGCAATGCATGCATGTATTAGTGTTAGACTGCATATGCTTCCGTTTTGTTTGGAAGGATGGCAACGTTAAATGAGATCGACAGTCGACAAACATAATGCAGCCCTGGATGTCGACAGCATATGCAGTCTAACACTAATACATGCATGCATTGCCATATAATATTACAAATTTTCGTCGAGAAAATATTTAAGCCATTAGAAGTATTTCTAATCTTAATTTTTATATAATTGTATTAAAATGTTCAAACGTCAAATAAAATGAGACGCTGAATGTCGACTAACTCCAGCCGAACACTAATGCATGCATAACTATACAAACGCATATCGGCGTTGGCAACAAACGCATATCGGCGTTGGCAACGATTATGTATGCCATAAATTAAAACTAAAAAAGAAAAGCAACAAATTTAATTCTTTTACGAATAATGAACGGATAATTAATGGCAAATTCTGGCTAAAAAAGATTTTGGAAATGTGAAGGATTTCTGGTGTTGTCCTGCTAACTTGATATCAACTTAGCAGGGCAACTTTTTATTTTTAAAAAATATTAATAAAAACTTAAGCAACAAATTTAATTCTTTCACGAATAATTAACGGATAATTAACGGTAAATTATGGCTAAAAAAGATTTTGGAAATGTGAAGGATTTCCGGTGTTGTCCTGCTAACTTGATATCAACTTAGCAGGGCACATTTGGGTTTTTAAACAAGATGGAAATACAGTCGGGTGTCCCGACAGTAGAATACCATGTACCATTACAAGGCGCGTCCCAAAATTATATAAAAGAAAGAGAATAGGAATAAAAAACTGAGACAAATTTACATATAATGCAAATGTCTTCCCATTCAAGAGCAAAGTCGATAGCTCAGTGGGTAAAGCTACACATACATTTTTGTAAGCAATTGGCCTGGGTTCGAATCAACCGCAGGCATAAGGAATTTTTTCATTTTCAAAACATTAAGTATAGTTCTTTGCTTGCATTTTTTTTATTTCTTAGTATTAAATACTGTATTTATTTTGATTTACTGGAAAAAAAAAAAATTGCTGAAAATAAAAAAGTTTTCACTCGTCGCCGACGGGATTCGAACCCGTGACAACTAACATTTGAAAAAGACTTCAGCTTAGCCAGCTGCACCACCAACCAATTCAAAATGAGTAACCTTATTTTCATAGTAATATGAACATAAGTAAAATGTTTAATGAACGTTTTGATTTATTTGGAGCCCTCTGCCTGGGCTGCCTCTTGTACACGTAATGTGTATAAAGTAAAAAGCCTATATCTCCGCTATTTATAGCACGATCGCAATAAAATTGGGACAGTCTGTGTATTTTGATAAAATGCATTAAGCTTTTTAATATGGTTTACATAACTTTATAAATATCGGAGCTATACGTTTTTTTCAAATAGCTCCTCCAAAAAGGGGAGCAGCAAAAATTTAAAACAAACTTGATCTGCGTGCAGATATAAGAAGTCTAAATCTAAAGTTTGGTGTCTCTAGCTCTTATAGTCTCTGAGATCTAGGCGTTCATACAGACAGACGGACAGACGGACAGACGGACGGACGGACGGACAGACGGACATGGCTATATCGACTCCTTTAGTGGTCCTGACCAATATTTAGGTAACTTTTGGGGGTCTGCCACGCCTCCTTCTGCCTGTTACAGAAAATCGCACTCGCACAAAACTATAATACCTTTGTACCTTTGGTACATGGTATAAAAAATAAATACAAAATATTAATACTTGAGCAACAAATTTAATTCTTTCACGAATAATGAACGGATAATTAACGGCAAATTCTGGCTAAAAAACATTTTGGAAATGTGAAGGATTTCCGGTGTTGTCCTGCTAACTTGATATCAACTTAGCAGGGCACATTTGGGTTTTTAAACAAGATGGAAATACAGTCGGGTGTCCCGACAGTAGAATACCATGTACCATTACAAGGCGCGTCCCAAAATTATATAAAAGAAAGAGAATAGGAGTAAAAAACTGAGACAAATTTACATATAATGCAAATGTCTTCCCATTCAAGAGCAAAGTCGATAGCTCAGTGGGTAAAGCTACACATACATTTTTGTAAGCAATTGGCCTGGGTTCGAATCAACCGCAGGCATAAGGAATTTTTTCATTTTCAAAACATTAAGTATAGTTCTTTGCTTGCATTTTTTTTATTTCTTAGTATTAAATACTGTATTTATTTTGATTTACTGGAAAAAAAAAAATTGCTGAAAATAAAAAAGTTTTCACTCGTCGCCGACGGGATTCGAACCCGTGACAACTAACATTTGAAAAAGACTTCAGCTTAGCCAGCTGCACCACCAACCAATTCAAAATGAGTAACCTTATTTTCATAGTAATGTGAACATAAGTAAAATGTTTAATGAACGTTTTGATTTATTTGGAGCCCTCTGCCTGGGCTGCCTCTTGTACACGTAATGTGTATAAAGTAAAAAGCCTATATCTCCGCTATTTATAGCACGATCGCAATAAAATTGGGACAGTCTGTGTATTTTGATAAAATGCATTAAGCTTTTTAATATGGTTTACATAACTTTATAAATATCGGAGCTATACGTTTTTTTCAAATAGCTCCTCCAAAAAGGGGAGCAGCAAAAATTTAAAACAAACTTGATCTGCGTGCAGATATAAGAAGTCTAAATCTAAAGTTTGGTGTCTCTAGCTCTTATAGTCTCTGAGATCTAGGCGTTCATACAGACAGACGGACAGACGGACAGACGGACGGACGGACGGACAGACGGACATGGCTATATCGACTCCTTTAGTGGTCCTGACCAATATTTAGGTAACTTTTGGGGGTCTGCCACGCCTCCTTCTGCCTGTTACAGAAAATCGCACTCGCACAAAACTATAATACCTTTGTACCTTTGGTACATGGTATAAAAAATAAATACAAAATATTAATACTTGAGCAACAAATTTAATTCTTTCACGAATAATGAACGGATAATTAACGGCAAATTCTGGCTAAAAAACATTTTGGAAATGTGAAGGATTTCTGGTGTTGTCCTGCTAACTTGATATCAACTTAGCAGGGCACATTTAGGTTTTAAAAAAAAGAAATAAAAAATATTAAAACTTGAGCAACAAATTTAATTCTTTCACGAATAATGAACGGATAATTAACGGCAAATTCTGGCTAAAAAACATTTTGGAAATGTGAAGGATTTCTGGTGTTGTCCTGCTAACTTGATATCAACTTAGCAGGGCAACTTTTTGTTTTTAAAAAATATTAATAAAAACTTAAGCTACAAATTTAATTCTTTCACGAATAATGAACGGATAATTAACGGCAAATTATGACTAAAAAAGATTTTGGAAATGTGAAGGATTTCCGGTGTTGTCCTGCTAACTTGATATCAACTTAGCAGGACATTAAAAAATTAAGTTAAAAAATTTAACGGCAAATTTTTTTCTTTCACGAATAATTAACGGATAATTAACGGCAAATTATGGTATAATCAAAAGTTTGATTTTCCAAAGTTGTCCTGCTAACTTGATGTACATAAGATATTCTACTGTGAAGCCTCATGCGAGTGAGTTTGGAACTTGGGTTTTTCATAGAGAATAGATATGACAATGGTCTATGATCGCTTTTTACCATGAAATGCTTGCCATATATGTATGGTCGAAAAATGTTTATGGACCAATGAATGGCCGCTAAATCTTGTTCTGTAGTGGACTTATTACTTTCACCTTGAGTGAACATTCTTGAAGCGTATGCCACTGGAAGTTGTTGACAATTGTGATCTTGTGTAAATACCGCTCCGCATGCCTGTTTACTAGCATCGTTGGAAAGAGTTTGGTGCTACTTTCAGTCCGTATGGTAGTCGCGTGAAGCGATATGAGCCATTGGCTGTTGAAAATTATGTTATATCTCTATACTTTTTTCTAGTTCTAGCTGGTGGAATACAGGCATTAGGTCGAGACATGAAAAATATTTTGCTCTTCCTAATTGATCAAGAATATCTTCTATTCTTGGAAGTGAAAATTTGTCTGATAATAGTTTCTTATTTATTTGACGATAGTATACTGCTAATCGCCACCTTTTTTTCGTTGAATTCAGAAGTGGTTTCTTTGGAACCAAAAGTAATGGACTATTATATTTGGACTTTGAATTATTTATGCCATTTTAATTTATCTGAGTTGGCGGTACAGCAGAGCAAACATTACTTATCGCGTATAACTCCTGATCAGTATGCTGTTTACCTTTGCAATACGATAGCACGTCTATATCAATCTTTTGATACGACAGTTGAAGGTTTTCGATTTTTGTATATACGTCACCTGAACTGTTCACTTCCGTTCGCCTTGAGATAAATACGCTTCTAACAATGCATCTTCTTTATCAAAAAAGTTATTGTCCATTTAATTAAAACTGAAATTCGGAGTTGAGCACATATAGTCAAGAGGGTTCAGACTGTATAATCTGTCCCAAATATATTTTAAATGACTTATAGCGTAACTTTTTTGTTGCGCTGACAAGATATGTTGAAAGCGAGAATTCAGGATCAAGCAAACAACTACGAATTTGTTATTTAACAATGTTTTCGTAATTCTAAAGAATTCAAAATTTTATTTCCCATACTGATTGTTAAATCCTGACTTGAATCCGTTACCATTTTTTCTGTGGTCATTTCTGTACTGCAATGTATATATTTTTCCATTGCATCTTTGAATGTACTAAATGTACCCGCTGTTAAGATCATTTTGAGTGTCTCATTGGCACAGTTTTTGGTCATTGCCAATAATGACTTTTGTCGCGAATTTGTCGGCATTATCGGCGTCTAATCCGCCGTCTATGTAAGCTGCTTCGAGCTGCTTTCGCATGTTGTCTATTTCGGTAGCGTGCTGGGACGCGGTCTTGCCTTTTTGTTGAGCATTCATTAATTTGGCTTTTATAATGTCAGGCCTTTTACGTTTGCCTGCAGTATGTAAATTATTGCTTGTATTGATGTCGCATGTTCGACTTTATACGTCAGTGGTCAAATAATTTTGGTCTTGATGACCTCTACGGCTAAACGTCCTAGTCTTCTTGTGACGCGTGCCGCGCATAATAAGGAAGAAAATGTAAATAAAGGAAAATGTAAATAAAGAAGAAATGTAAATAGAGAAATAAAAGGAAAGAAATGATGTTGGGAATAATTGGCAATTTGAATTTGAATGCGCGCGCGCGCCAAGACAGGAGCACACTGGCGGCTAGGAGAAGAAGAAGACGCCGAAGAAGAAGACACCGATCGCAACAGGCACACTCAGCCACGCCAAGGGCTATATAACGCGGACCGCTGGCCGTAGGAAATCACTTAGCAGCCGACAGCGATCAGAAGCGGTAAGCCACTTCCAGTAGTCAGCAGCCAAAGTCACTTTTTTGGGAGATCCGAATCTTTGGATTTGGACTGCAATCAATTGTCGATAGACTTTCAAGTCGCGGCAACAATTCGGCTTGCCGGGTTCTCTCTCTCTGAAGACTTTCGAGTCCACCCGCCCTCTCTCTCTGAAGACTTTAGAGTCCGTCCGCCCTCTCTCTCTGAAGACTTTAGAGTCCGCCCACCCTCTCTCTCTCTGAAGACTTTAGAGTCCGCCCGCCCTCTCTCTCTCGCAAATCGAAGACTTTCGAGTCCGCCGCGTCTCTCTTTGAAGATTTTTGAGTCCAACAATTCTCTCTCTGAAGACTTTCGAGTCCAACAATTCTCTCTCTGAAGACTTTCGAGTCCAAAAATTCTCTCTCTGAAGACTTTCGAGTCCAACAATACACTGGGGAAGACTTTCGAGTCCCCCCCACCTTTTTCTCTTCTCTTTTCTTCGCAGGCTCGCGGGTCCATCGCCCTCTCTCTGACTGGTGCATTCCCCTCCCGCCGACGACTGACACTGGCTGAACTAATTCCTCGAGTCGCGAGAAGCTCAGACGACCCACGAAGCGGCGTTCCCGAGGTCAGGGCTCACGTATCTAAACTCTGTAAAAAGAAGCCCTGAATAAACGAACCGAATCTACTTAAGTCAACCGAATTCTCTCCACTGTTCTTACTGGGAACCGGGGAACCTTTCTTACAGCTACCACTCGGACTACTAGGCGGACTCTGGCCGTCCCTGAGCCATCTGGGGAACTGAGGCGGCAGACCGTCACATTCTTTAGTCAGATTTGTCAACTTTAATGCTGTCACACACCTGTTTAGATGGAGTTTCTTACCATCGAATTCAGGTATTGTGGCGGATACCTGTTTAAGGTATGCTCTCTGAGCTTTTACTGTATTGCCCATGTTTATTGTAGCTGGTTGTAATGTATTCGTTTTTATCTCTTCTATGGATTCGATATCGCTTTTGATATCCAAATCCTCTTGCGGTTTTAGCTGGCTTTCGTCTAATTCCACTATTTTGGTTATGTCGGTTGGGACTTCTATTATAATACTGTGTCTAACACTAGTATTGCTAGTATTATATTGTCTTTTACCGAATGAACTGAGAACTTTTAAGCATTGAGATTTATGTTCTTCAGTGAGTTCGCCTCTGTTTTGTAAAATAAGGTTTTGTAACGCGTTGTATTGCGTTATCAATACTTTAATGTGAAAAATACGCGTCTGTTTTTTTATCAGCGCGTTTTTGTTGGTGCATTTATATGATTAATCAAAAGTATCTCTAATATTGTATATGGTTATTGCTAGATTTAGCCATTCCATGGATATACATTTTAGAGATGTAATTGCTCCTGTACCCCTGTGGTTTTACTTCAATATTCTTTGGATATGGATACTATGACCATCACGTATGCTAGTATGTTTTTTTTTTATATTTTTTCTAAATCGTTGTCTCTTTAGGGATATGTTAAGGGCTGATATTATTACCAAAATCAAGAGTAGCACATACAGTGCGTTTAAATGTGGAGTTTTATTGTTGTTGCAGCGGAAACCGCATTGGCAACGTTACTAATATTGGGGCGGTTGGGGCTATGGCGCTTAACGCAGCTCGCCGCTTTACTTCGAAATTGAATGTTGAGACCTGCAAGGCGCTCTTTGTAGCGCTGTCTGTCTTCCTCGTTGGTTGCCGTCTTCAGCAACTCGATGTTCAATCTTCTTGCGCTGAGCAATTTTACACGGCAGCCACTTCGCTTTTTCTTAGGTGGCCGCTCCCTCGCTGTTGTCCGTGCCTTGTATTCTTCGATGGTCAAGGGCTTTGTTCCCGCGGATAAATCTACCTCTATTGCCTCTCTAAGGCTTGGCAGGTCCCTTTGCTTGACAGGAGCAGGGTGTTAAAAAGTCGGCTTGGTGGTCATTTAGTATCGTCCCTCGGCTGTGAGCGGCTTTATGCTCACCGGCCCGTTTATGTATTTGGTGGTCATTCAGTATTGTCCCTCGGCGCAGCAGTGAGCGGCTCTATGCTCACCGCCCGTTTATGTTTTTGTAACAGCCCGTTGTTCCTGCGTAGTGTGCGGCTCTATTGGTTTTTTCTGTAGCTCGTCTGCTACTCCTACGTTGCTATAGTGTGCGGATGTGCACACCATAGTTTTTGTTAATGTTATATTTTTTTTTTGCACTTATTGTTGTTTTTGCTTGTATTTGTTTGGATTCGTTTTTCCAGTCGTATGACTTCGTGTTTCTCAAATAAACCTTTCCCTTTCTAAAGCGTTTTCCCTGATCAGCTTTTTCTCAACATTCTTTTTACATAATCATTTTTCAACTTTGTGTTTGTTTGTTCCGAAGAGCTTCTAGTCTTTTATCACGGTCTCCATGAACTCGTAATAGCAATGTACAGTGGTTCCGCCAGAGGACAAAAATCAAAAAAAGTGATAACAACGAATAGACAAAAAGTGCAAGCAAATTGTCTCTAAAATATTCAAACTTCCTGATAGCAAGCCGGTTTTGTTTAGAAATCTAACGCAACTTTCTAAAAATAGAATGCAAATCGTGATCATGTGTATATTTTTGCAGCGCAGTTGTACTTAGCAAAATAATAAATAATAATAATAAATAAATAATAAACAAAATTGCACTTCTAAGTGGTCAAACGTTTGATATAGTGATCCGATTTTCATTATTCAAATGCATTTTGAAGTTGAAGGTTTTTACTTTAAATGTATATTAAGAATTAAATATATCCGACAAATTTTTTAGTGAAATTAACAAAATCGATTTAATATTTTTTGTGTTTTTTTGTGAACGTCTTTTTTATGTTTACCTAAAGTTTTAGTTGTTATCCCCCGATTCCCCCATAGATATTATGTTCATTGTATTAATCAGAGTTTTTACTTAATAAAAGTGTTTAAGTCAGCTGCAGAAACTTGCAGATGTGTGTTTGCTAGTAAAAATAGCAAAGGTGAGTCTTTGCCTTTTGTGCTACTGCGCTGCACTGTGGATCCTTTCGAACAAATAGCGTTGAGAAAATCAAAAAAGTCATAGTCGCAAAGAAGATGTAAAATTAATCGACAGAAAATTTCAAGGCGATTCTAAATTAGCTGCCAAAATAATTTTCGGATTTTCGGATGTAGATCATTCAAAGTTAAAAAATAACTAAAAGTGCAATTTGTTAGAATTACACAAAAACTAGACAACCAATCGGAATGGTTTCGGTTTTATATATTATTTTTATATAGATACATATATAAATAGTAAATTCAACTAAAAACAAGTAAGAAAGCTACAATCGAGTGAGCTCGACTGTAAGATACCCGCTACCCATAGAAAATAGTTAATACATTTTGTAACATAACGGATAAATGCAAATGCAAGTGTAATATAATCACATGCATACAAAAATGCATACACATGTATCTATGTGTGTAAAAACGCGTTATTATTGCATTAAAGCGGCTATTAATTATTACCATTTACTAAAATTGCTTCTCGAATATCTTATAAGATTCTTTTCCGATCACAATCAAGAACTGGTAAGAATATTTAGTTTGTCTAGTTGGTCAACCAAATTAGGCATGCTGCCAGAAGCCCATTGTGGCCATACCAAATTATTTCTTTAATAACTTCTGATCGCAACCAAATTTTCAGGAATCACACAAACTATAGTTCTTAATATACATACCAAAATTCGCGACTCTAGCTTAGCTCTAGCTCTAGTGTACGCTTTTTGATGATTTGCGGGGGCGGAAATGGGCGTGGTAAAAATTTGAAACAAACTTGATCTGCGTGCAAGCATAACTAATACTGTCAAAAAAATTAGACCTCTATCTCTTATAGTCTCTGAGATCCAGTGTTTCAAAATGGCAGTTTGGGTTCGGCATGTACAGGTAAATCGTTACCTGTCAGATGTCAATTTTTAACTCCTTTTTCTGCCTAAAGTTGTATAACTTCTGAAGCCCAGCGAAGCACACAACTACTCTATATCTATCAGTTCCGTCTATCTTTCCTGAACCAGAATCCGTTTAGAGAGTCTGCGTTAAGCTGCGACTCCACCTTTGGCAGCAAATCTAGTGAAGCAAATCAGGTGAAAACGATTTAGGGGAACACGTTGCGCGAAAGGGCAACGGCAAAACAATTTTTGTAAAATATTAAAAAAAAAAGTTTTTTTAATATTTATATTTGAGCAAATTTATAAAAATAAAGCTAAGAAATTAAATTATTTGTTTTTTTTGTTTTTGTATCGTTTTCTATGAAAAAATTCGATTTTTTTACTTTGACACTCTCTTAATGGACAAATGGGTGGGCGTGGCACATTGACCACTAGATATTTGAATTTTACAGTAATTCACTGACAAATGGCAAATTTCATATATTTTTGTTATAAACTTCAGAACACTATGACCATTATTAAAATTTTTGGCCGCTCACTCTATACAAGCCGGACCATCTTTTGTATGGGAGCTATAGGATATAGTTCTCCGATTTTACCCAAAATTGTTAGGGATATAAAAATGTATACAAGAAACATAATCTGTCAAACTGGTTATGATATCTTGAAAAACCAAAAAGTTTTTCCTACTATATGTCGTTTTTAAGGCTATCGTTCCCATGGCAGCTATATGATATAGACAAGCTATGTAACCGATTTTTCTACACTATACTAAGAATATTTATACTTTGTTTTTAATTTAAAAACGAGAGCCCCCAAGCGAGGTGGCCAACAGCAAGCCTTGGTGACACCGCGTGCGTTAATCAGTTAGTGAATGTCCAGCCTACTCGCGGTTTGTGAATAAAAGTGTTTTATGTTTGCGTCGGCCATTACGGCTGCCGTTTTTTTTCTGCGTTTTTTTTTTGTGTGATTGCACGGCACGCCAGAGATACTGGATACTGGTCGAGCACCGAGGCCCGAGTCCCCCGGTTGCGGTAGAACCTGAAGTCATGGCCCGCGCGGTAGCCAAGACCCCGTGCTCGCGGCGCCGCCGCCGCCAGCTTTGGCACGAGTTTTTGCATTTGCAACAACAGCAAAACTAGCGGTTGTTCTCGGTGCAATTAAAGGAAGTGAAAAGTGAAGTTTTATCGAATGTAGGCTTGGATCGCGTTTCGTTTATTCCTTGGGTGGCATCAAACTAATTCGATCGCATTCGTTTATTCCTTGGGTGGCGGACTCTTAGCAAAACTAATTCGATCGCATTCGTCTTTAACCTCACAAAAAAGGCGGTCAGTGATTTTTGGCAACAGTTGGCAGCCCCGGAAAAGTTCGGTGGCCAAGCATCAGGTGAGTGCGGCAGTTCCATAATAAATTGCGTACAAAATTAAATAATTACAAGAAAGGAAGCTAACTTCGGCTCACCGAAGTTTGTATACCCTTGCAGAGTTTAAACAAAAAATTAAAAACGAAATTCTGAAATAATAATTTGTTGCCAAATCTCAAATTTGATGGCAATGGTTTGAAAGCTATGGTTTTTTTATTTTCCTGATTGTTCTTATGGAAGCTATATATATATATAGTCAGCCGATTTTCATGAAATTAAAATCAAAATTCAGAAATACTAAAATATGGCTAAATATCAAATTTGGTGAAAATATGTTGAAATCTGACATAGTTATGGTTTTTTCTTTTATTTTCCTGATTGTTCCTATGGAAGCTATAGGGTATAGTCAGCCGATTTTCATGAAATTAAAATCGAAATTCAGGAATACTAAAATATGGGTAACTATCAAATTTGGTGAAAATAAGTTGAAAACTGACAAAGTTATGAATTTTTCTTTTATTTTCCTGATTGTTCCTATGGAAGCTATAGGATATAGTCAGCCGATTTTCATGAAATTAAAATCAAAATTCAGGAATAATAAAATATGGCTAAATATCAAATTTGGTGAAAATATGTTGAAATCTGACATAGTTATGGTTTTTTCTTTTATTTTCCTGATTGTTCCTATGGAAGCTATAGGATATAGTCAGCCGATTTTCATGAAATTTAACCCGAAATTCGGAAATAATACTAAATGGGCAAATATCAAATTTGGTGAAAATTGGTTGAAAACTGACAAAGTTATAATTGTTTTTTGAAAATTTTTCGGATTGTTCCTCTGGCAGCTATATGATATAGTCGTCCGATCCGGCCTGTTCCGACATATGTACGAGTGAGAGTATATAGAAGCCTAACTGCAAAGTTTCATTCAGATAGCTTTAAAACTGAGGGACTAGTTTGCGTAGAAACGGACAGACGGACAGACGGACAGACTGACAGACGGACAGACGGACATGGCGAGATCGATTGATATAGTGATCCGATTTTCATTATTCAAATGCATTTTGAAGTTGAAGGTTTTTACTTTAAATGTATATTAAGAATTAAATATATCCGACAAATTTTTTAGTGAAATTAACAAAATCGATTTAATATTTGTTGTGTTTTTTTGTGAACGTCTTTTTTATGTTTACCTAAAGTTTTAGTTGTTATCCCCCGATTCCCCCATAGATATTATGTTCATTGTATTAATCAGAGTTTTTACTTAATAAAAGTGTTTAAGTCAGCTGCAGAAACTTGCAGATGTGTGTTTGCTAGTAAAAATAGCAAAGGTGAGTCTTTGCCTTTTGTGCTACTGCGCTGCACTGTGGATCCTTTCGAACAAATAGCGTTGAGAAAATCAAAAAAGTCATAGTCGCAAAGAAGATGTAAAATTAATCGACAGAAAATTTCAAGGCGATTCTAAATTAGCTGCCAAAATAATTTTCGGATTTTCGGATGTAGAGCATTCAAAGTTAAACAAGATGGACATACAGTCGGGTGTCCCGACAGTAGAATACCATGTACCATTACAAGGCGCGTCCCAAAATTATATAAAAGAAAGAGAATAAGAATAAAAAACTGAGACAAATTTACATATAATGCAGATGTCTTCCCATTCAAGAGCAAAGTCGATAGCTCAGTGGGTAAAGCTACACATACATTTTTGTAAGCAATTGGCCTGGGTTCGAATCAACCGCAGGCATAAGGAATTTTTTCATTTTCAAAACATTAAGTATAGTTCTTTGCTTGCATTTTTTTATTTCTTAGTATTAAATACTGTAATTATTTTGATGTACTGGAAAAAAAAAAAAAAAAAATTGCTAAAAATAAAAAAGTTTTCACTCGTCGCCGACGGGATTCGAACCCGTGACAACTAACATTTGAAAAAGACTTCAGCTTAGCCAGCTGCACCACCATCCAATTCAAAATGAGTAACCTTATTTTCATAGTAATATGAACACAAGCAAAATGTTTAATGAACGTTTTGATTTATTTGGAGCCCTCTGCCTGGGCTGCCTCTTGTACACGTAATGTGTATAAAGTAAAAAGCCTATATCTCCGCTATTTATAGCACGATCGCAATAGAATTTGGACAGTCTGTGTATTTTGATAAAATGCATTAAGGTTTTTAATATGGTTTACATAACTTTATAAATTTCGGAGCTATACGTTTTTTTCAAATAGCTCCTCCAAAAAGGGGAGCAGTAAAAATTTAAAACAAACTTGATCTGCGTGCAGATATAAGAAGTCTAAATCCAAAGTTTGGTGTCTTTAGCTCTTATAGTCTCTGAGATCTAGGCGTTCATACAGACAGACGGACAGACGGACAGACGGACGGACGGACGGACAGACGGACATGGCTATATCGACTCATTTAGTGGTCCTGACCAATATTTAGGTAACTTTTGGGGGTCTGCCACGCCTCCTTCTGCCTGTTACAGAAAATCGCACTCGCACAAAACTATAATACCTTTGTACCTTTGGTACATGGTATAAAAATAACTAAAAGTGAAATTTGTTAGAATTACACAAAAACTAGACAACCAATCGGAATGGTTTCGGTTTTATATATTATTTTTATATAGATACATATATAAATAGTAAATTCAACTAAAAACAAGTAAGAAAGCTACAATCGAGTGAGCTCGACTGTAAGATACCCGCTACCCATAGAAAATAGTTAATACATTTTGTAACATAACGGATAAATGCAAATGCAAGTGTAATATAATCACATGCATACAAAAATGCATACACATGTATCTATGTGTGTAAAAACGCGTTATTATTGCATTAAAGCGGCTATTAATTATTACCATTTACTAAAATTGCTTCTCGAATATCTTATAAGATTCTTTTCCGATCACAATCAAGAACTGGTAAGAATATTTAGTTTGTCTAGTTGGTCAACCAAATTAGGCATGCTGCCAGAAGCCCATTGTGGCCATACCAAATTATTTCTTTAATAACTTCTGATCGCAACCAAATTTTCAGGAATCACACAAACTATAGTTCTTAATATACATACCAAAATTCGCGACTCTAGCTTAGCTCTAGCTCTAGCGTACGCTTTTTGATGATTTGCGGGGGCGGAAATGGTCGTGGTAAAAATTTGAAACAAACTTGATCTGCGTGCAAGCATAACTAATACTGTCAAAAAAATTAGACCTCTATCTCTTATAGTCTCTGAGATCCAGTGTTTCAAAATGGCAGTTTGGGTTCGGCATGTACAGGTAAATCGTTACCTGTCAGATGTCAATTTTTAACTCCTTTTTCTGCCTAAAGTTGTATAACTTCTGAAGCCCAGCGAAGCACACAACTACTCTATATCTATCAGTTCCGTCTATCTTTCCTGAACCAGAATCCGTTTAGAGAGTCTGCGTTAAGCTGCGACTCCACCTTTGGCAGCAAATCTAGTGAAGCAAATCAGGTGAAAACGATTTAGGGGAACACGTTGCGCGAAAGGGCAACGGCAAAACAATTTTTGTAAAATATTAAAAAAAAAAGTTTTTTTAATATTTATATTTGAGCAAATTTATAAAAATAAAGCTAAGAAATTAAATTATTTGTTTTTTTTGTTTTTGTATCGTTTTCTATGAAAAAATTCGATTTTTTTACTTTGACACTCTCTTAATGGACAAATGGGTGGGCGTGGCACATTGACCACTAGATATTTGAATTTTACAGTAATTCACTGACAAATGGCAAATTTCATATATTTTTGTTATAAACTTCAGAACACTATGACCATTATTAAAATTTTTGGCCGCTCACTCTATACAAGCCGGACCATCTTTTGTATGGGAGCTATAGGATATAGTTCTCCGATTTTACCCAAAATTGGTAGGGATATAAAAATGTATACAAGAAACATAATCTGTCAAACTGGTTATGATATCTTGAAAAACCAAAAAGTTTTTCCTACTATATGTCGTTTTTAAGGCTATCGTTCCCATGGCAGCTATATGATATAGACAAGCTATGTAACCGATTTTTTTACACTATACTAAGAATATTTATACTTTGTTTTTAATTTAAAAACGAGAGCCCCCAAGCGAGGTGGCCAACAGCAAGCCTTGGTGACACCGCGTGCGTTAATCAGTTAGTGAATGTCCAGCCTACTCGCGGTTTGTGAATAAAAGTGTTTTATGTTTGCGTCGGCCATTACGGCTGCCGTTTTTTTTCTGCGTTTTTTTTTTGTGTGATTGCACGGCACGCCAGAGATACTGGATACTGGTCGAGCACCGAGGCCCGAGTCCCCCGGTTGCGGTAGAACCTGAAGTCATGGCCCGCGCGGTAGCCAAGACCCCGTGCTCGCGGCGCCGCCGCCGCCAGCTTTGGCACGAGTTTTTGCATTTGCAACAACAGCAAAACTAGCGGTTGTTCTCGGTGCAATTAAAGGAAGTGAAAAGTGAAGTTTTATCGAATGTAGGCTTGGATCGCGTTTCGTTTATTCCTTGGGTGGCATCAAACTAATTCGATCGCATTCGTTTATTCCTTGGGTGGCGGACTCTTAGCAAAACTAATTCGATCGCATTCGTCTTTAACCTCACAAAAAAGGCGGTCAGTGATTTTTGGAAACAGTTGGCAGCCCCGGAAAAGTTCGGTGGTCAAGCATCAGGTGAGTGCGGCAGTTCCATAATAAATTGCGTACAAAATTAAATAATTACAAGAAAGGAAGCTAACTTCGGCTCACCGAAGTTTGTATACCCTTGCAGAGTTTAAACAAAAAATTAAAAACGAAATTCTGAAATAATAATTTGTTGCCAAATCTCAAATTTGATGGCAATGGTTTGAAACACGGCTAAGCTATGGTTTTTTTTATTTTCCTGATTGTTCTTATGGAAGCTATAGGATATAGTCAGCCGATTTTCATGAAATTAAAATCAAAATTCAGAAATACTAAAATATGGCTAAATATCAAATTTGGTGAAAATATGTTGAAATCTGACATAGTTATGGTTTTTTCTTTTATTTTCCTGATTGTTCCTATGGAAGCTATAGGGTATAGTCAGCCGATTTTCATGAAATTAAAATCGAAATTCAGGAATACTAAAATATGGGTAACTATCAAATTTGGTGAAAATAAGTTGAAAACTGACAAAGTTATGAATTTTTCTTTTATTTTCCTGATTGTTCCTATGGAAGCTATAGGATATAGTCAGCCGATTTTCATGAAATTTAAATCAAAATTCAGGAATAATAAAATATGGCTAAATATCAAATTTGGTGAAAATATGTTGAAAACTGACAAAGTTATGGTTTTTTCTTTTATTTTCCTGATTGTTCCTATGGAAGCTATAGGATATAGTCAGCCGATTTTCATGAAATTAAAACCGAAATTCGGAAATAATACTAAATGGGCAAATATCAAATTTGGTGAAAATTGGTTGAAAACTGACAAAGTTATAATTGTTTTTTGAAAATTTTTCGGATCGTTCCTCTGGCAGCTTATGATATAGTGGTCCGATCCGGCCCGTTCCGACATATGTACGAGTGAGAGTATATAGAAGCCTAACTGCATTCATTTCATTCAGATAGCTTTAAAACTGAGGGACTAGTTTGCGTAGAAACGGACAGACGGACAGACGGACAGACGGACATGGCTAGATCGACTCGGCTGTTGATCCTGATCAAGAATATATATACTTTATAGGGTCGGAGATGCTTCCTTCACTGCGTTGCAAACTTCTGACTGAAACTAATATACCCTGCAAGGGTATAATAAGGTTGAAGGAAAAGACCAGCCCGTCAGTGCTCATTCGTAGTCAAAGTCATAATGGTATTAAAATAATTGGATGGACTTAGCCTAAGGGACTTGACAGGCGACTGCGCTACCGTTAGCAGCGGCAGAAGAGCAGCCGCATATATAATATATATCGTATATATTATGTTCGGGAGAGAAAGAGAGTTTTATGGGCATATATATGTATGTATTGCACGCGATTATCGTGGGAATTCTGGCTTATCGTGAAGCATAACTGTGTAATCGCGGTCAGCGTAAGAATGCTGACTTAGCGTGAAGTATATGTTGATGATCGTATTTCACGTCCACGTCAATTTTAACTTTATTTAGTGCAACTTGGTGTTGCTGGTATATGCACATACTACAAAAGGATATTCTCTTTTTTAATTTTGGTTTCGAGGTAGGCTAGCATACTTATTATATCACTAACATCCGATAAGAAGATAGGTGGCGGCTTGGCAGGTTCATTAATGTTGTCTTCAGTTATCAGGTATAGTACTTCGGTTTGGTCTGCATCATTACCTTTCTCAATTGGCAAGCATTCGTACAAGATAGCGAATCGATTGTAGCTAGTGCTGGGTGCAGTGTCCAAGGCAAGTTTTTTCTTTATTAGAACTTGGTTTTGTCTCTTGATTCCCTTTAGCTTAGGCTTTTTGCTCATGCTGACAACAATCCTCTTTTTATTTAAATTTTTTAGTGCTTCTCAGCAAAAACTGTTATGTTTGTGTTTTGTTTTGCTTTCGCATTTCGAGCAACTGTTTTCAAGCATAGCTTCCACGTAGAATATAGGCATGTCTTGACTCGGAGCGTGTTTGGTCGCGACTATGATTTCTTTTTTTCTATAATGATGTGTATACAATAAGCTTGAACGTAGATAGCTTTCATTAACTAAAAATGTTATGCCTAACTCACACTTATAAATATAAAAAAAACAATGGCGACGTTTTCATTTTAGGCCCTGGAATGCAAAAACTACACTTTTTTATTTGAATTTCGATAATTCTTAGTACCTGCTTTTTAAGGATCAATAGTGGTTCAAAAATAATTCCAATTGCAATTTTCTTGGCTAATGTTAATTAACTTTCACCATTCGAGTTTATATAAAAAAAATTCTTTCGAAATTAAACTTTAACTGTTCGGAATTAGGAATATGCAAATATTATATATATACTTGCTTTTGACGTATGTATACCCAATTGTCAGAAACAACGCTGAGTAGTGTTGTGTATCCAACAAAACTAGAAGCGACGGCATTAATTATTAAAATCTGGTCAGTTTCGGTGAATATAGAATTGTTACTAAGTATTGCTATTGTAAGCAAATAATGTATCTTTTCATGTTGAGCTGGACACCGAGACAACATTTTTAATAAATGGGTTCGATCACTTTGAGGCCGCAGCTTGGGAAATTGTTTTATGCGTTCCAGTCCAAACATCCATTCCTCCATAGAACCCAATTTGAAGACTGGGCAGATGTCCTCGCTGAGTACACTAAAATTATTATTTTTGTATTATAAATTAATAACAAATCAATAGAAATAATACGTACGGATTTTCAAAATCTGGGTTAGAACTGTTAAGCCACAATTCAAAACTTCTTCGTGCTGCATTAACACAAGGCAAATAGCCTGCGCGGCATAGAAATGTCTTAAATAATTTTCGAAAATCTTGTTTCCACGTGGCTTCATTATATTTAGGAGCACCCAGATCTTCATACATAGGAGCCAAGAGAGCTATAACATATAACTGAAAATAATCAATGTTATAATTATATGCTATCTTTTCTTTACTTCTTGACTTATATCCACCTCAAACTTTTTAAAAACTGAAGACATTTCGATACGGCGTCCTATTTGGTCAATAAATGTAAACACTGGATTCCAGACAACATGATTGCGTTCATTTCTTAAAAATAATGTCATATTTAATGCAGTTTCAAAGTTTAAGTCTCCAGCATATGCCAAGTTCCAGGCATCATGAAGTAATTTCGCTCTTAAATTAAAAAACAAGAATAAAAATACTGTTAATGTTTTTAATACCCGTAATAAAACGCTTTAAAGGAGTTGTAAACATTCAACTTCGACTGTCTGTTCGAATATCTTTTCGTTGCTACCCGCTAACTAAATATAGATTTTTATATTCTAGATATGTATATATAAATAGTATTATAGAATGATAAGCAAATAATACAACCATACCAATACTAGGAACTAGAAAAATACAGAAAATATATATATGTCAGAGGGTGCTCCATTGTTTCGTTAGAACACAGTCAGTTCTGTTCGCTTTCACTGCCAATTTGTGAATGTCAGCAACCCTCTGCTTTCACATTCTCCTTTCTCACTTTCTAACTTTCACTCAAGTTATATAGTGGTCTCTCTCACTCTTATGTATTCAGCAGCACGAACAGACCTCACTCAGTAACAGACTCCTTACTATGTTCTAGTTACTCTGCGCCGGCGTAACCCGCCTAGCAACAAGGCTTACAAGTTCACCAAAAGTGCCTTGTCATAGAAATTTCCAGATTCCATAACGATGCACAATACATAGCTGATTTTACACCAGCCTACTGAGATTATTTACTAGCTCTCCGACACGGCCTTCCTGACAAATCACACGTCCTCGTGTGTCACCTTAAAATCACAGTATTCTCCAATTTCAGTTCTCATTACATTTTATTATCAACGAACATTTCATTACTTTTTCTACACATAAGTTTTGAAGCATTTAGACAAAATAAATTTAACAACATTTCTCAAATTACATTTTCATTTTAATCATAATTTACAATTCAGACTTGACTAATTGCATAGCTTTATCAACTGGTGTATTTCCTTTTACACCCACATACTGACCCCCGCCATAGCAAGTCCATCTGTTATGGTGCGGTTAACACTAACCCCCGCCATAACAAGTCCATCTGTTATGGTGCGGTTATTCTATCCCCTCTTGGGATTCCAAGGCATCCACCGTGCCATCCATATCATCATTCCCCACATGGGAATCAGACGCATCTGCACTACAGTCGTCTAACTTCATTACTTATTTGTCTATTTGGCAATGCTCTCAAAAACTCATGCGCATATTTACAAGTTCTTTTGCTAGTTAATGATTTTAAAATGTACCGATCTCCATCTAATAGTTCAATTATTTCAAAAGGACCTTTAAACTTTGGATCAAGCTTTGTTTGATGACGCTCTTCATTTTTTAGCAATACATGGTCTCCTACGTTATATTTTATTATTTTTGCTTTGTTCTTATCAAATCTGCGTTTGTCGTAACGAGCATTGGACTCCATGTTTTCTTTAGCTTGTTTTCTTAAATTTTCCCTTTTAACTAAATTGTCCTCTTCATCACCTGTCGGCAAAAGGCCAAAAGGTCTAGCTTCCCTACCGATTTACACTTCTAATGGGCTGACCTTGGTGACTCGATTGGCCGTACAATTCATTGCTAGCTTTACTTCAGGTAAGGCGTCTTGCCACGACCTCTGACTGGTTTCGACAACGGTCAACATACTCTTAAGTGTGCTCATACACGTTCCACCTGGCCATTTGCTCTGCTCGTACCTGTAGCAACTAAGTGTAGGTTAATTTTTTGAGAAACACAAAATTCACGGAATTCTGAACTTGCAAAGTTACGGCCCTGATCCGCTATGATTCGATTTGGGACTAACAGCCTTGATGGTATTTTCAGTCTCAATTTTTAAGGTGTGATAAAAATAAACAAATTTTGTAAACGCATCTACCAAAACAATAACGTACTCCTTTAAGTCATTTTTTCCACTCATCTTTCCTGTTATGTCAATATGTAGGGTGTGCCACGGAATTTCTACCTTAGGAATCGGATGTAATTCAACTTGCATTTTTCCAACTGGTGGCTTAGCTAATTTACAGGTAATGCAATTTTCGACAAACCTACGAACGTACTTCGACATGTTTTCGAACCAGTAAAAACCATACACTTTATCCAACGTTTTCTCCCAACCTAGATGCATAATAGATTCGTGGACGTGATTAGCCACTGCCCATCTAAATGCCCTAGGGATTACAGGCAAACATTTGGTTTTGCCGTTTCTTTGTATTTTCCTATACAAAACTCCTTTTCGCAGTTCATATGTTTTATCTAAGTTTTCTGGCAATTCGTTATTTTTAAGCTTAGCTGATATCTCTGCCACCTCAGGATCACGTATCTGTTCGGAAACTAGCCAATTATCAGTTATTTCAGTCAATTCAACCCGCTTTTCGACCATTTTTGCCACTCTTTTACTCTCTTTGACCAGGGGATTCCTTGACAGAAAATCTACGTGTGCCATTCGTTCTCCCTTCGTATATTGGATGTCAAAATTAAACGACTGTAAAAAGGCCCACCATCGATGCAAACTCGGCAATAGGTCCAATTTTGTACGGCTAGCTTTCAGCGAGTTGCAATCAGTAAACACTACAAATTTTTGCCCCTGTAAATAATGACGAAAATGTTTAATGGCATTGACGACCGCCAAAGTCTCAAGTTCGTAAGAGTGGTATTTTGACTCAGCAGGTGATGTGCATTTACTAAAATATTCAACAACATGGGGCTTTTTATCTATTCTGTGTAGCAACATTGCTCCATAGCCAATTGAACTGGCATCTGTGTGTAGTTCTATGGAGTGTTGAGGGTCGAATATTCTTAGCACTGGCTCCTGGGTTAGAACAGATATTATTTTCATGCGAATTCTTTCATGCTCTAACTGCCAAACGAAATCATTTTAAAATCTCTGAAAATTTGGGCACAAACTGCCGAAAGTAAGACGCTAGCCCTATGAATTGCCTCAATTGTGTTACCGATTTTGGGGGTGGCAAATCTGTCAAAACCTGTATTTTGCGTGGATTAGGGCGAACCTGTCCATTGCTCACTACAAATCCCAGATATTCTACCCTAGTTTTAAGAAAGGAACACTTCGTTACGTCAAATGAAAATCCGGCCTTGCTCAAGGTTTCTAGCACAATCTGCAATCGGTCTAAGGCTTCATCTTTAGTTTCCGCCACAACTAAGACATCATCAATGTACACGATTGCGTAAGTGTGAGCCAGATTACCCAATGCTTTATTTATAGCGCGCTGAAACACAGACGGAGCGTTTTTTAAGCCAAAAGGCATGGTCAAAAAATCATATTGACCCTCAGGCGTGACAAATGCGGTACGCTCAATTGATTCGGGATGTACCGGTATTTGGTAGAACCCGCTTGCCATATCGAGGCTTGAGAAATAGCTTGCTCCACGTAACCTAGCAATTTGGTCTGAGATTAGGGGCAATGGGTACTTATCTGCTACTGTGTTCTCATTCAAAGCACGGTAATCAACACAAAGACAGTCACTACCGTTTTTCTCCTTAACAAGCATCATCGGACTAGCGAAAGGTGAAAAACTGGGACGAATAATATTAGATTTTAGAAGCTCGTCGATTTTATAACGAACATGCTCTTTCTCATCTTCACTAAGCCTATATGGTCTGCGCTGTACTGTCTTTTGTGGATCTATTAACCTGATTTCCAAATTTCCTGTCGTTACACGAGTCTGTGGTATTCCGTCTATAAACCAATCAGAATAGCGTTTTAAAATGTTTTTTAATGCCATCTTGTCTGAGTTACTCAGGTCGCCATCGGAATCTACAATATTGTCATAAGTAGCAAAAGTTACGACATCAACTCTTTTTGTTTTGTCAATACTGAATTTTTCTGCGGCTATTGTTACACTAAAGCTCTGGCTTAAAATTTCGCGGCCAATAAAAACAATGTATTTTAAATATTTGTCCATTACAACATGCAACAAAATCTCTAGGCAATACTCTTCAACATTTATATTAGAAAGAATTTGCATTGTGCTACAGATGGAGTCGTTACCTATGCCATTTAATTTTACAACATTATTAAGTCGTTTTCCTTTAAATTTCTCTGCAACACTCTTCTTAACTAATGAGCACTCTGCTCCGGAGTCGAAGCAAAATGGAGGGGCCTTTGGAGGGGCCACAGTGCAAAAGTCCACACGCTTCTCGTACATCTTCTTCTTCTCGTTCTCGCTGATTTGCATTTTTGGACAAGAGTTAGCATAGTGTCCCTTTTCGTTGCAGCGGAAACATCGTATGTTGATCCGGTTCTTCTCTCCAAAGTTACTGCTCCCGTACTGATTGATTCCCCTCGGGTTCTGTCCAGTTTTTTCCAGTCGATTCCGGCATTCGGCGATTTTATGGCCAATCTTTCCACAGTGATGACATTTCACTTGGATCTTGATCTTCTTTCGATCTGGGCCCGTTGAACTTGTATCCTCCTCCGCCACGCTTCTTAAAAGCATGAGCCTGCAGTTGTTGTTGTAGCTCATTGCGGCTTGTAACGTTAGTGGTATATACCCAACGCAACAACCTGTTGTCGATCTGCGCCATATGTTCTAACGCTACCGACACTGCGATTTCCTCCATGTCTATGGATTTCCACTTGGACATGAGTGAGGTAACAATCCGGCTGCCATACTCTGCGAGTCCCTCTCCAGGTTTGGGACGACCATCCAAAACGTTCAGTAAAATCGCTGTGGTTGAATGAACAGTTGCTTAAACTGTTCCAAGGTTATGCCAGCGAAACATACTTGCGATAACCATTGTGATGCGATGCCTTCTAGCGCCTTGCTTAACGTCATCACCAGACCGCTGCCCTCTAGAACGTGTTCTGCAAATATGAGGTCGACTGTTGTACACCAGGCTGAGGCGTCTGCTCCGGCACAATCGGGGTTAAATTTGGGCAAGGTGACATGCGTAGCCTTAATGTCAGCTGCCGAATTCCTCGGTGTCTGCATAGATTTTAGTAGCTCCATCAAGGTTCTGTTCTTGTCCGGCAATGACCAAAGCCGCGTCTTCCGAAATGGTCCGGCACGTGGACGCTATTCTGACGGCGCACAGCGATCTTCCTACAGCTTTCTTCCGGTCTTTGCCTCCCGGATTGAGCTTCTTGACCACCAGCTTATAGGCTCCTCCCCATGGATCCTCGTCAGCGGCATTGCACAGCTTCAGGGAGCACTCCCTTTTGCTGTTGCTAATGGCGGCCTTTAGCTCCCTCTTTGCCCTCGCTGCATGCGGGGATGCGTGAGGTGCCTTTCGCGCGCTGCATCAGTCTTCTGGTGCGATGACAGGTACGACGCAGCTCCGCAATCTCCTCGCTCCACCAGTACACCGGAGAGTGATGCTTCCGGTAGGTCCTCCTTTGGAGCATGCTCTGATTGCAAGCGCCTTTCACTGCTTTCCCCAGCTTATCGGCCATCTCATTTGCGCCATCGGAATCCTCTGCCGAGAAACCCTCAAGGGCGCTTGCAAAGGCCAGTGGCATGAAGGTGTCCTGCCGGAACGCCTTCCTGGCCTGGGGCGATGTCCAAGGACCACCTTGCTCCGCAAGGAGACGGGCAGGCTGACCACTGCCGTCTGGGTTTCGTCGTAACCACGGCGCATTTCACGGACTTTGACCCGATTGGCCTCAATGTTGAACTAGCCTGCTAACGCGGCGTAGACCTCCTGGTTGTGATGGAGTCCATGCCGCAAATCTCCAATACGACCACTGAGTCATCTTCCATTGTGGCACACACAGACGCCGAGTCGCCTAGCACCCCCACGATGTTCTCCTTTATGCTCTCTGCGCTCTCAGCGCTGCCCTTAGCTAGGCAGCAACCAGTTGCTTCGAAGAACCTTGCAGACGCAGCTCCCAGCTCTGACAGCTGCTGGTCCTCCCTCCCGGTCACAAAGGCAAGCACTTCGCTGTAGAACAAAAACCAAATAAAAGTAGAAGGAATTGTAAGAATAATCCATGGAAGTTTAAATTCAAAACGTTAACGCGCGCGCGCCAAAGAAGGGTCAGACTGGACAACGGGAACGGCCACACTGGACCGCTGAGTATCGCTATATAAAGCGGGCCAGAGTCCGTGAAACGACACTCGGTATCCGCAGCCAAGCAGACAAGACGCTTAACCAAGGACCAGGCGGATCACCGGAAAGCTGTCAAGGAGCAGCAGTCGCTCAGACCAATTAATCAGTCAGAGAACCGTCTGATCCCATATTGTTGACCTTAAAGGCCACTAAGCCTTCTCACTAATTGTAGACCTTAAAGGTCTCTAAACCGCCCTTACAACGTTGTAGACCACAAACGCCCTTTAACCGCCCGCACTAACTAGTAGACCTCAACGGCCTTTTTGCACCACCCCTCAGGCAACCAGAGCCACTAGCCGTAGACGAACTCTGGGACCGGGTCGGAATTTCTTTCAGCAACTCTACCTGACCCAATATAACTATCTGAGACGATCCATGGCCATCCCGGAGCCTCCGAATCACTGACTAATCGTCACAGACTCCCAACCATTGTCGGGGTTGGTGCGGCTCTCGGGCTTCTGGTTGGGGGCGTGTAGTACCACTGCTTCACTGCCCTCCAGCTGAGGATTCTCAATAGGCTTCTTTGCCGCCTTCGCGCCGCTGTGCTGTGCGGCACGGACGCGGGCAAACGGGGGCCACCCGGCTGGCTTAACCTGAGCAACGGCTCCGTTTGGGCTGCAGCATCCTTTCTCCATGCGGTCGTTGTCTGCTGCACTTTGTCTGCGCTCTCCATGCGTTTAGTGCGTTTCGTGCGTTTAGTGTACTGGGCGCAATCTGGGCACATCCCCTTTAATGGCCGCTTTGATTGCCCCGAGGACACTCGCGTGGAGGGCCTTCATTTTGGCAAACATATCCCTTGTCAAGACGATGATGTGCCACGTGGTCTTATCCCTCATCTTGACGGACACAGTTTATATATATGGACGTTGATGCACTACGGTCAGTACACTCAAGTGGCCCTTATGAAACCAGGCACGTGCCTGTTAGGGTTAGGTATTATTAGACGCGGAGGAAAATATAGAAAAGAATACGAGGAAATAAACTACCTGCGAGCTACCAGAATGTTTGCATGCATGCTGAAGTGGAGTGGGCGGAGTTGTCAAAAAAATAAGCCCGGCTGTCGTGGCGGGTGGTGGCCGTAGAAAATGGTTGGGGGTGGTTGCAGCTGGAAATTCCCACAAGTCCAAAAAAGAAGAAAAAGCGACGAGATCGACTTCACGATGGGATGGCACTTTATTCGCGCACTTCAAATTTAAGATTAGATTAAAACTAAGTTAAAACTAAAGAGGAACCCAAACTGGACCGCGGAGTGGTGGGTTTCGCCGGGAGCGGGAGAGCACCGGAGAGCGGGAGTGCAAGCGGGAGTGCAAGCGGGAGTGCAAGCGCCAGTGCAGCGCTCGCTCTTACACTGCCGCTCGAAACTAAGCGCCCTTATGGCGCGAACATTCTCCCCCCCCCTTGCGGCAGCAAGAGTCAGGATTACTCCTCGTGGCATACTCCGGAGACGGTCCATCCAAACACGGTGCTCTGAGCGACGGGCAGCCCATCTTCCAGCTTCAGGAACCCCGGTTGGATCAGCTTGGGGAACAAGTCTGACCCCAACGCGAGGGAAATGGTCGATGGGCGATGGAACTGCTCATCCGCGAGCCGGATATCCTCGAACTTGGCCCGGATGGTGTCACTCAGAGCCCGTACTGGCGTGCGAATCCTAAGGCTGGGATCGAGCCTCAAAACGACGTCGAGCCTGAAGTCGCCCGTGCGGGATCGGATGGTCGCCGTGCAGACCTCCTCCTCGCCTGTCTGCGTGACGGGCAGCCGGTATGCCGTCGCCAACGACCGGTCAATACTGCTGACCGCCATGCACGGGTCGATCAGGGCCCCCATCTCAAACGTGGTGCTCCCGGTGTCGAGCAGCACGCAGGCGGTCGGGAGGATGTGAACCACCCTCTGTCGCAGATAGGCCGCCACGGTCGGAGATGGAGTGGGGGCCACTGAACGCGCTGGTTCCCTTGGGACGGGATGGCGAGCCGGCGCTGGAGTGGGGGCCGCCGGCCGAGCAGGATCACTGGAGACGGGCTGACGAGCGGGGCGTTCGGTGCGTGGACGAGAGGTTGATGGCACCTCCTCGTGCATGTGGAGCAGGGTGTGATGATCCCCCCCGCACGTCTTACATCCCTCGGTGCTTCGGCAGGTCCCTCCTGAGTGCTCGTGGGCGAGGCAATTCGAGCAGTACTTGTTAATCAGCACTGCCCGAAGGCGCTTCTCAGCGCTCAGTTTCTGGAACCTCTTGCACTTCCGAAGAGGATGGATGCCCCGGCAGACTCGGCAGCGGTAGGATTGAATACCTCGGGTACGTCTGCTATCCAAATCCTGGGCTGTGCGGGGACGCGGCTACATTATGTCGAAGTTGTTCTGCGAGGAAAAGAGACAAAAAGTTGGCTTAGTATGTGACCTCGCAGACGGAAATAGATTAATGGCTGGAAGTAGCCGGTTCCTTGCTCTCCATAGGGAGAAGGATAACCTTATGCACGGGCCGTTTTATTGTGCCGCGCGCCGTACGGACTTCAGCCACTCGAACTCGGCCATCGGCTCCGGGGAAAACAGAAACAATTCTGCCGAGCCGCCATTCGTTCGAGGGCAAATTATCCTCCTTGACTACCACCATATCGTCAATTTGGATGTTTCGGGTCGGAAATTGCCATTTGTTGCGTTTGTGGAGTTCCTTGAGATACTCCTCTTTCCACCGCGCACTAAACTGCTGATGTTGGGCTTTCAAATGTTGCCATCGATTGATTATCGACTTGGCTTCGCCCTTTATCTCAGGCTCAGCCGTGGAAAGCAACGGCCCGCCAATCAGGAAATGGCCAGGCGTGAGGGCTAGCAGATCGGAGGGATCTTCAGACATCGGGGATAGGGGTCTGGAGTTGAGGCAAGCTTCGATCTTGGCTAGGAGCGTCGCAAGTTCCTCAAATGTATACTTGCGCGTAGCCGTGGCTTTATAGAAAAGAGTTTTGAAACTTTTCACCCCTGCTTCCCACAGACCCCCCATATGCGGAGCCCCGGGCGGGATGAAGCGCCAGTCAAGTCCCTGATGGCTGTGTACATCAGTCACAGACTCTTTGACGGCTTGAAGGAAGTCCCGAGAAAGTAGAGAAGCTGCCCCCACAAACGTTTTGCCATTATCAGAATGAATCCGCCTAGGGCACCCGCGCCTAGCTACGAAACGAGCGAAGGCGGCTAGGAACTTTTCGGCGGTGAGATCGGATGTCGGCTCTAAATGGATAGCCTTCGTGGAAAAACACACAAATACACATACATATCCCTTGGTAATGAGACACGCTCTCCCGGTATAGTTTTTAATCTCGAACGGCCCGGCATAATCAATGCCCGTATATGTAAAAGGCCTCGAGAAGGACACTCTGTCCTTTGGAAGATCGCCCATCAGCTGAGTTTGCAGTCTCTTTTTGTAAATCGTGCAGATCTTACACGGATTCACCACTGCCTTGACCAGATTCTTGAGTTTAGGAATCCAATACTTCGATCGGATCAGGCGAACGATCAACTGACTACCGCCGTGAAGAGTAATCTGGTGGGTGAATTGGACGAGAAGGCGAGACAGTCTACAGCCGTAGGGCAGAATTATTGGATGCCGTTCATCATACTGGAGGGCTCTAGAAGCTGCGACGCGACCACACGCCCTTAGGAGGCCGAGTTGGTCCGTGAACGGAAACAAGTTTAAAATTGGACTTGCCCCCGGAAGGGGCTTCTTCTCTGCCAAGTGCTTCAGCTCTTGGCCGTATGCTCGACGTTGCGCGATGGAAATCAGCGTTTGTTCTGCCTCTTGGATTTCTTCCCTCGTGGGTCGGGAAGTAGAGGAGATCGCGCCCTTACGGCAGCGGCTAAGGAAGCGCCGAACATACGCCAGGACTCGCAGTGCTTTGTCCAGTTTAGAGAAGCGTTCGAGAAATTCGTCAGAAGGGACCTGGCTGAAATGCACCTTCACCGCGCGCTGCTCGAGCTCTGTGTTCGGTTGCACAATGCTTTGGGCTGGCCACAGCTCTTGTGGCCCTTGCAGCCACTCTGGCCCGTGCCACCAAAGTTGACTATCCGCTAACTCGAGTAGGGACACGCCTCGACTAGCTAAATCGGCGGAATTTTGTTCGGATCGAACGTGTGCCCAGCAGTCGACTGGTACTGCCTGCGTTATCTTGGCCACTCTGTTGGCAACAAACGTGGTCCAGTTGCACGCCGGCTTCCGTAACCAGGCCAGAACGATGGTCGAATCGGTCCAGCAGCGTATGTCGGAACTTGGTGTGGGCATATTAGGAAGAATAGCCGTTACCATCTCGGCTAACAACACGGCGCCACATAGCTCTAGCCGTGGAAGGGACACGGTCTTGACGGGAGCGACTCGGGTCTTGGATGTGAGGAGGTTAGAAAGTATTTTCTGACCCACCTCGACGCGCACGTAGATCGCCGCTCCATAAGCCTTTTGGGACGCATCACAGAATCCATGATACGCCACTTTGATCTCAGGCTGAAAACAGACCCATCTCGGGACGCGGATCTGGTTGAGGTCGGAATACTCATGAAGAAACGCCTGCCACCTCTGACTCATTTCGCTGGGAAGCTTATCATCCCAGCTTAAATCTTGTAGCCAAATCTCCTGCATAAACATTTTGGAACGTATTATAAACGGAGCGAGCCATCCGGCTGGATCAAACAACCTCGCGATTTGGGACAACACCTCCCGCTTTGTAAAGGAGGGTTCCACCACTATTTCTGGCGGCACGAAGTAGAATTCGTCGGACTTAGCCCTCCATCGAATCCCGAGCGTTTTGGCCGTGCTTTCGGTATCGATATCGAGGAACTCGCTATGAAGGAGGTGTTCGGCAGGAATATTTTGTAGTATGCTCGTGTGGTTTGAAGTCCACTTCCTCAACGGGAAACCAGCAGAGCTAAGAGCTGCTTGTAGCTCTTGGATTGAACTATGGGCCTCAGATATGGAATTTGCCCCTGCTAGAACGTCATCGACGTACATATGTTGTTGAAGAATGTGGCTGGCTTTTGGAAACGCCCCTTGGACATCCTCTGCCAGCTGCTGCAGCACTCGAATAGCGAGGAAGGGCGCACAGTTGACCCCGAAGGTAACTGTTTTCAACTCAAAGTCTCGAATATCCCCCTCCTTATCTCGGAACAGGATTCTTTGAAAGGGTGTATGTTTCGGATCGACCCAGATCTGACGGTACATCTTTGTGATGTCCGCGCTGAACACATATTGGAAATATCGCCAGTTCAGAATTTGAATGGTCAGATCGGATTGCAGGACTGGACCAGCATGAAGAATATCATTTAAGCTGGTTCCATTCGCAGATGGACTGGAGGCGTTAAATACAACGCGAAGCTTTGTCGTAGTACTTTCGGGCTTGATTACCGCGTGATGTGGAAGATAGTAAGTGGGGGAACTATGAGTCGATGGAACTTCGTGCATATGACCCAGATCCAGATACTCCTGAATCACGCTGTCATATTGCTCTTTTAACGGAAAGTCTCTTTTTAAACGATTCTCGTTTCGAAGAAACTGAGCTAACGCAATGGACCTTGAATATCCCAGATCGGACCCCGAGTTTTTGGGGTCGCAGAATGGGAGCGTAACCACGTACCTCCCGCTTGCGTCTCTTTTGGTAGTCCGGAGGAAGTTCCTTTCGCAATAGGAATCCGACTCTTTCACCATCTGGAATGGTAGATCCTCCACCTCCCAGAATTTGCTGAGAAGCGAGTCTAACGAATCTTCCTTTTGGTGGTGTACTTGAGTCGTGAAGGATGCGACTCTGTTGGCCTTAGTATTGGAGATCGGCCCGGTAAGTACCCAGCCGAAGATGGTCTCTTGGCCTAGGAGGGAGCCACAAATGTTTCTCCGAGTGCCTTGCATCATCACCGACGGTAGAATATCAGCTCCGATCAGTAAATCGATTTGGGAACTTTCAAAGAAGTTTGGGTCTGCCCATTGGAGATCGGGCAGGTCTTGCAAAGAATTCCTGGGAACTGGATGGGAGGGCAGTTTGCCCGCTAATTCCGGAAGGACATAGGCTGCGGTATCTAGTTGAAGACCCGGCTTAGTAGGGGAGCGGATAGCAAACTGGCAGAGTCTCGTTGACTCTGCCGAAACCGATTGGTTTAGCCCTGAGACTTGTGTTTGGGTTTTTCGGAAAGGCAACTTAAGGAGTTTGAACATGCGTTCGGAGATGAAGGTACCTTCCGATCCCGAGTCGAATAAAGCTCGGGCTCGGTAGCTCGTGCCCAGATGGCACACGTCAACAATTGCCGTGCTCAGCAGGACGGCTGTAGTATTTGCAGCGAAATAATTTTGCACCGTTGAGGTGCTCGCGGATGCATTGCGACTGGAGGACTGTTGCGCCGAGGGCGCCGAGGTTGGAGAGCTCGTGGGTCGAGCGTTTGAGGAAGTCGTGCTTGAGGAACTGGGGGAGCCGCGATGCAGCAATGTATGATGCCTCCCCCTACTCGTGAAACAGCTATGTGTGCTCGTGCAATCACGTAGCTGGTGGCCTCTAGCGAAACAGTTCAGGCATAGCTGCTTCTTTTTGATGTAGCCGGAACGCGCGTCGACAGACATGTTGAGAAAGCGCGGGCACAATCTGATTGGATGATTTTCCTTAGAACATAAGTCACACCCCTTTTGTTTGGGGGTGACCTTGGTCTCGAAGGATTGCAGCCTTTTGGGAACTGACTGAGTCGGCTTCATATCCTCGATAGCCTCCAGTGTCCGATACCTTTCGCTCAGGAAGGTGTTCATCTCCTCCCAAGCCGGAATTTCGGACTTCGAAGTTAGCGACTGTTCCCATAAGGAAAGGGTTAACTTTGGCAGTTTGCTGGCGCACAGGAAGACCAACAGACAATCCCAGTTGTCAGTGGAGATATTGGAATGTGCTAGCGCTGTTAGACACCCCTGAATCGTAGACTGCAGCTCCTTTAGAGCATGTCCCGACTCTTGAGAAACGGAGCTCAAGTTGAACAAAAGCTTGAGTTGGCTGTTGACTAAAAGTCTTTTGTTTTGGAAACGGTCTTGAAGCGCTGCCCACGCTGACGCGAAGCCGTCATTTGTAAGCGGGGATTTGGACACTATGGCCTTTGCCTCGCCACTAGTTTTGGTGAGGAGATGGAAAAGCTTCTCGACCGGTGTCAGCCTGGGGTTGTTAACATAAACTGCCGTGAACAGGTCCCGGAAAGTGGGCCATCGGAGGTAGTCCCCATCGAAAACTTCTGTATCGCAGGGCGGTAGCCGGCAACCGGACGAAATAAGCGGTTGAGAGGGAAGAGCTGGAACGGCTTGAGGCGTCACTCTGTCTAGCGTTTCGCTAATCTGAGCTGCACATGTCTCGTATACGGAGTAGCAATAGTCATACTTTGCTTGTAGGAGAGGCAAGGTGCTGAGGGATCCTTCCTGGGCAATGAGGTCAGAGCAGATTTCGTACTCTTTTTCAACCTTCTCCCATAAGGCTCGCACTTGCTGCAGACGGTCTTGCAATGTGTGTGAAGATTGCGAAGTCTGACCAGGAGTATTGATTTTGTCCTCGAAAGCGCTGACGCGATCGCTCACAGCGATGAATTTGTGCAACGCAGCGGTTGCGGCCGTTGGCTGCTCGGCTACCGACATTTTCCTACTAGCGCGTGTGACCCTCAGAAATGTAGTCCCGGATGCAGAGGGATTCTCTGGCTGTTCCACAAGTTAAGATTCGCTCGACGCTTTCGCCACCGGTTTGGAGACGACAATTCTCGGACTTGTTTTTGAGCTCGTCGTTGGGCGATCTCTGATCTTTGGCGTGGCCCTCGAGCTTCTAGGTCTCGGGCTAGCGGACTTGGGCACTTGTTTGACGCGAGAAGGCAGCGGAGAGGAAAGGGTGGTCTTTGTTTCCTTTTTTGGTGTCGGCGTTGGCTTCTTGTCACCCTCAACGGGCATACTCAGCTACGCTGTTTAAATCGGAAGGCCTTCCCGCCGCCAAAAAATTAAGGAACGAATAAAAAACTGACCCGCAGACTCGGTTTGGAGCAAATTAGCTGATATAGCTAGAAAAATAGCTAGAAAATAGCTGGAAAATAGCTGAATGTAGCCGACCGCTTACGGAACGCTTATTGGGAAAAATAGCTTAATATAGCTATGAGTTACGGAAACAACAAAAAATAGCTGAATGCCCACTGACAAAAATATAGCTAAATATAGCTAAGAGTTCTGGAAACAGCAAACAATAGCTGAATGCTCCCTGACGAAAAATATAGCTAAATATAGCTAAGAGTTCTGGAAACAGCAAACAATAGCTGAATGCTCCCTGACGAAAAATAGCTAAATCTCGCTGAGAGAATCAACCCAAACGACTAAAAAGGCTGAATAGCTAAACACAAAAAAAAAACCAACCGAAACAATGGAAAAAATAACGACACATCAACCGCAAGAAAAACTTCGACAATCAATTTCAAAAAAATTAAATAGCCAAAAAAATTAAATGGCTGGTGGTACGATAGCCTAGGAGCAGAATTTAGATTTGGAATTCTCTGGCAAAAATTTTTTTTGTAATTTAGGAACACAATCGAAGTTTAACCACTTTTGCGACACAAGAAAAAAGAAGCCAAAAAAAACTAGCTGAAAACCGAATCTAAAATAGCTATCGACCTTGAAATTTTCTTTGACGATTATTCGAAAAATATTAATTTTTTTTTTTTTTTGCGCTCGATTTTGAATTCCGGTATGGATGTAGGATTGGTGCCGTGTGTTTTGCTCGTTACTATTTGAATCGTGTAAGTGCCTATGCTTGCATATGAACAAAACGGAGACAAAATAAAAATTGCCCAAATATATGTATGTGTGTATATGGAGTTCGATGCTTAGCACAGAATAGCGCTAAGCTCTGCTCATGTATGTATGTACATATGTATTTGATGGAAAAATTTTGGCTGCTCGCAGAATAGCGGGGAGCTTATGTATGCGAATATATATGTATGTCAGGATAGCAATTAAAAAACACAATTAATTTTTTCGGATATATGTATATGAATATCAGGATAGCAATTAAAAACCACAATTAACTTTTTCGGATATATGTATATGAATATCAGGATCGCAATTAAAAACACAATTAATTTTTTCGGATATATGTATGTATATGTATATGATATATATTTATTTTATTGCTGGAACGAAATTTTAGTTTTTGGGTATATTTTTATTCTTTATTACAATTCTTTATAAATCGTATAAATTGACAATTTAACCATTAATATAAAACTATAAATTTCGGCGTAAAAATATTTTATATTTGTGTGTATGTAAAAATTGCGCGTAAATTTGATTTTCAATTGTTAATATGTGTATGGGTCTTTGGAATGATATATATGTAGATATATGTATGTGTAAATAATATAATAATTTTATATGGCTTTGGACAATATGTGTATGTATTAATTTGTATGTGTATACTTGGATATGTGTAAAGAATATTATATTTTTAATCTTTGTTTGATTTGTGTGTGTATATTTGGATATGTGTAAAGAATATTATATTTTTTAATCTTTGTTTGATTTGTGTGTGTATATATTTGGAATTTTCAACATGCAGTTTAGTGCCGGACGTGGATATGTGAAAGTGATTTTGCTGTAATATATATATGCACATATGAATGTATATATGTATGTACGCTTGGAAACTAGAGGATCACAGTGAAAAACTATGTAGAGGGCCAATATTGGCAAAGCACTTTGCACTTTAAAATCGAAAAAAAATTCACTGCGGCTAGGCGTATGTTTTTTATACCTATATTCTTGTATATAGGCATATATATATCACTTCTCACTTTTTCACTTGGAAATTTGGACTCGGATGGAAAAAACGCCTTGGAAAAGGAATATGGCGACCACGGACGAAAGGTTTGGAAAATAGTCGTACTTATCTTGGAAAAATCCGCAAAGGGGGGCGCTGATCAGGATAGATCGCAGGCGACGAAGGACCATGAAGTGGAGTGGGCGGAGTTGTCCAAAAAATAAGCCCGGCTGTCGTGGCGGGTGGTGGCCGTAGAAAATGGTTGGGGGTGGTTGCAGCTGGAAATTCCCACAAGTCCAAAAAAGAAGAAAAAGCGACGAGATCGACTTCACGATGGGATGGCACTTTATTCGCGCACTTCAAATTTAAGATTAGATTAAAACTAAGTTAAAACTAAAGAGGAACCCAAACTGGACCGCGGAGTGGTGGGTTTCGCCGGGAGCGGGAGAGCACCGGAGAGCGGGAGTGCAAGCGGGAGTGCAAGCGGGAGTGCAAGCGGGAGTGCAAGCGCCAGTGCAGCGCTCGCTCTTACACTGCCGCTCGAAACTAAGCGCCCTTATGGCGCGAACACATGCCATCTAAGTGAGTAAGGATTATAGCTTTTAGTTTAGGAAGACTATCAACATGTGAGATTACCGAATACAAATCATTATAAATTGCACACAGTACTCTAAAGGGTTCATGCAGTTCATATGAGGTTCTACAATGGCGCAAAACTAAGGGTATAAGTATACGATCTAGTATTTCTACACGGAACGTGGAAATTGAGCTGGCCTAACAACGTCAGAGAATGAACCCTTGAAAGCAACTCTCTAAGTACGGTTAGATAGATATATTGCCATCCAACTAGTCAGAAGAGGAGGGAAACCCAATGCTGAATGTTTTTTCTGTAAGAGCGTGTGATTCACTGAGTGTGATTGGTATAATCTCATATTGTCTTTTGCTATATCTGGTGGCACGTGCATGGTTGTTTGTAAAGGCCTTGTGCCCGAGATATTCGAGTTGGTTTTGTTGTTGCCTTTTTTTGTTTCGTTTTTTTTTCCGAAATCGGGATTAGTGCTGTTATAATAAATACTACTTCTCTCTGAAGTGTACTGTTTTTTTTTGTTTTTGCTCAAATAATAATTAATATTCTTTGAGCGATAAAATAAAACTCAACAATTCATTATTTATGGTATGCAATATATGTAAAAATCAATAGATAGCCATTATATTTGATCACTTATAAGGATTACGGTTCCTGAAAAATAAACCTATATTAAAAGAATTTCCAAACCGTGATTTTAAGTGTCCCAGAAATTCAATAAATTAAGATTGATTGGTGAGAGCGAGGATTGAGAATAAGAAAGTGTCGTCTCAACCGAGTGTGGCGCGGTCAAGTGTTGGTTGTCTCTGAGAGAGAAAGCAAAAAGAAATGGACAATAGAATGTGGCGAGCATGACCATATATGGTAATATCATGGTGGCAAGACTGCATGGTGCAATCGAGTGTTGGTTGTCTCTGAGAAAAAAAAAAGCAAAAAGGTATAGACAATTGAATGTAGCGACACTGCAAGTCATTTTGTCAGGAGAAAAAAAAAGAAAGGGGCAATCAGCTCTGGGATTGCAAACATAGAGGACGTAAAAACATTGACGGCGACTCACTGCGCAACTGACTCCAAAAATGCAAGAAGAGGACCAGCATACCACTCTGCCCCTGACATCAGAAGTGGGATCGGCTCAGGCCCAGCGTGATCTTTATGGACGTTGATGCTCTACGGTCAGTACACTCAAGTGGCCCTTATGAAACCAGGCACGTGCCTGTTAGGGTTAAGTATTAGTAGACGCGATGGAAAATATAGAAAAGAAAACGAGGAAAATTAACTACCGGCGTGCTGCCTGAGTGTTTGCTTGCAAGCGAGCTAAGCGGGTTAGGATTAAAGTTTTTAGTTTGGGAAGACTATCGAATGTGAAATTAATGAATACAAGTCATTATAACTTGCACACAGTACTCTAAAGGTTTCATGCAGTTCAAAGAAGGTTCTAGAGTGGCGCAAAACTAAGGGTATATACGATCTAGTATTTCTACTCGGGACGTGGACATTGACCTGACCTAATAAGTCAGTGCTTTCCACGTCGCCGTGAATAAGGTTATATATAAAAGTAATGCCTAGCATAGTTCTACGATTGGCTAAGGAGGGTGTTCAGTCGCAGCAGTATGTAGTCATAAGTAATAATAGTTCAGAACACCATAAACATTATGTAACAACTCTTCGTCACAGTGACCTGCATTTATCGTAAATAAAGTATCATTTACCAGGTCAAGCGAATATGCATGGTCAACTGAGACGAGGTAATGACCTGGGGCAATAGTCTCAGGTCGCAACACAACCCACATTCACAAGTAACCGCACACTTTTCTTATACGTTATTTCTGTTAGCATAAGCATTTGTGTACCTATATATATTGTTAAGTTTCATTAATAAAGTCAGTAAGAGTTCTAACGCCAACCCAAGAGCTTTTATTCATGCATCAGAGGCTGTCGCTGTGTCTTCAGACCCTCACCACAACCAACCCGTTCGCCTAGAACAACTCATGCCCCTACACACTTTATACCGTCCACCTAGTTCCAAGTGCTAGTTGCGACAACAAACAGGCAAATAGTTTATGCACTATTTGCCAGGCATCTAAGCCTTCTTACACTTTACATTTTGGTGACCCCGACGAACACGTCAACCAACAGGAAGGATTCCGTAACTCTTGGGAATCTTCCTGATTTTTTCACACACGCTAGCCGTGGACCCCCGGGAAGATTCCGTAACTCTTGGGAATCTTCCTGATCCTTTCTTAGGAACCTTCTTCGACACTGTCATCGAACGGGAAAGTTCCGTAACTCTTGGAACCTCCTCGACACTGTCATCGAACAGGAAAGATTCCGTAACTCTTGGGAATCTTTCCACGTCGCTGCAAGTCTCAGCGACAGCTTCTGATGCATTTTCGCCCGACGAACACGCTAGCCGTGGACGTTAACGTAGGGAAATTTCCGCTAACTTATAGGAACCTCCCGCAGGATAATCCGTAACTCTTGGGATTTTCCTAACTTTTCACTCGCCATAAAAACATTTTGGGAGTCTTGGGAAAGTTCCGTAACTATTGGGAACCTCCCGCAGAAAACAATCCGTAACTCTTGGGATTTTCCTAACTTTTCACTCGCCATAAAAACCATTTGGTGAGCCCTGACTCACAGGAAATTGTCCTGAATACGTCAAATCAACAGGAGAGATTCCGTAACTCTTGGGAATCTTGGGAAAGTTCGTAATTCTTGGGAACCTCCCGCAGTCAAGAGCCTGCAATCCTTTTATATGTGGAAATCCCCCAAGTCTATTGACAATTGTCAATATGTCTAACAAGGAGGAGCAAGCAGTCACAGGGGCGTTAGACTTGCAGGATGAGATCACTCAAGAGATCTCAAGGCTACTCAGGAAAGATTTCGTAACTCTTGGGAATCTTGGGAAAGTTCCGTAACTATTGGGAACCTCCCGCAGGAAACAATCCGTAACTTTTGGGATTTTCCTAACTTCACTCGCCATAAAAACCATTTGGTGAGCCCTGACTCACAGGAAATTGTCCTGAATACGTCAAACCCACAGGAAAGATTTCGTAACTCTTGGGAATCTTCCAGAATTTCACTCTTGTCATAGAACATTGGGAACCAACAGGGAAAGTTTCGTAACTCTTGGGAACCTCCCGCAGGAAAGAATCCGTAACTTTTGGGATTCTGTTTTGACGCTGTCATTACACAGTCAAGAGCCTTCAAATCCTTTCTAGAGTTCTAGATCCTCCAAGTCTATTGAACAATTGTTAATTCCTTCGACCACACCACGGTTGCGAATAGGAGCGTATCCAGCTGTCAAAGCAAATAAAACACTCCCAACGGTCAGGAAATTAAACAATTATCAATATGTCTAACAAGGAGGAGCAAGCAGTCAAAGAGGCATTAGACTTGCAGGAAGAGATCAGTCAAGAGATCGCAAGGCTTATCCGCAACTTTAGAAAAGATTCAGCGGATAGAAAATTAAATCCAACATATTACCAAACAAAGTTGGTCGCAATCGATGAAGTATGGAATCGATTTGCGGAGAAGGACAAAAATATTCCTGCAACATATAGAACCGAAGAATATTTAAAGTTCTACGTCGACTGTCGTGATTCATACGATAAATACAGGAATATTATAGTCGACTCGATGGCTCAGAGCTCAAGCAATGCCCCAAATCTGGCAACCGCGAGCAATGGCCGGGAAACTGCAGACGTTGCAAGCTTAGCGCAACCTGCACGTAAACTTATATCAGCATGTCGGCAACAAAAAGCAATCGCCGACTCAATCAAACGGGCTCTGAAACAATGTTCAGAGACCGGCAGGGCCGTATCAAGGAGTTCAATAAACTCATTGTGGTCCCAATACCAAGAGATCCATTTCTCGATCCATGAAGAGTACGAAGGCCCGGTCAGGGAGGGATACGACATGCAGTCGTTCCTCCGACTAGAAAGGGAACCAACACATCAAGCAATGAAGATGTACACTTGCCCAGAGTCAGCATCCCCAAGTTCAATGGGGATCTACTCAAATGGACGCAATTCTTCGATTTGTTCAAATGCATGGTACATGACACCATCATGCCCACAGTCAGGAAGATGTGGTACCTTAAAACCACTGTGACCGGAGAGGCAGAGAGACTTATAAGGCATATCGATCTGAAAACGGAGAACTACATGAGCGCATGGGAAATACTAGGTGATGCATACAACAATCCCCGCCATGTAGCAGATACGATTCTCAATCGCCTTCTGCAACAGCAAACAAACAGTCACTTAAGGAATTGTATATTACATCAAATGAGTCTCTAGCATCATTAAAGGGACTAGGCATTGATGTATCCAGCTGGGATACAATCATAATTGCCATCTTAAAGCAAAAATTGGATCTTGCGAATAGAGCCCTATACGAACAATCCTTACACGGCTCAAGAGAGCTTCAAGGGCTCGATACGATACTAGGTTTCCTGGACCAGCGAAGTCGAGTGCTGGGAACAGGAAAACGCAGTCAGTCAACATAACTCCGTTTGCAGCCAGCCAGGAACATTCTACGAACGGCTGGGTACATCCAGAATGGCAATCTCCGAATGGAAAATAATTGTATATTACGATATAAAACCATATTGGAGCGACAGGGGAATATTGGCCAACTGCTTCCAGTAGCATCGGCTAATATTATCCAGCTTTATAAAATTATGCAGGCCGAAGGCACCACAACGATCAGCCACGTCATCTTTAAGATATCGCTGTCACTGGTGTCTGTAACTCAACAGGAAGTGTTCAGCATTCTGGCGATCCCAACATGGAAGGCTGGAAGCTGGCAGCAATTCAGGCTACAAACCGAAATCATAGCCGTCAATGCCCATAGAGATCAGTTCATGGGATTGACCAAGGATGAATTCAAGCAGGTCTAGAACTGCCACACGACGAGCACATCTGTTTCAACCATCAAAGCCACATTCAGCGTGGAAAATCGGTGTGAATTCCAGTTGTTTAATAACAAGACGGAAACTATCTGCGAGGTCTCTCAGTCGAGGGCCGAGCTGTGGTGGTCAGCAACGCATCAGCAAAAGAGGTGGATGTTTGCCACACGCAGGCTTATTGTCACTGGCCCCAGGCTGCACTGCACGCAACTCAAAAATTAGCGTGAGCACATTCAGCACCGTAGTCAGCGAAACAAGGGCGGCATATGTTCGTTTTGGTAACATCACAAGGATGGACCTTAAGAACACACCTGAGCCACTGCAAGGAACGGCAGCCAAGGAAGTCAACTTGGAGGAAGTGGGCGCGTTGCAGCACCAACTGGCCAACCTAAAAGAAGCCACCTGGAAAAATCAAAACAACACTCCCCAGCACCATCAAATAGCTGCGTATGTGGCCTTAGCAATGTCAATGTTATTAGGCATTGCATGGGTTTTCAGACGAACGATCGGCAATTGGACACCAACATGCCGGAAACCCGAAGCCCGGCAGAACGTGGAAGAACCACAACCAGAACCTACCCCACGAAGGTTCTTGTTCGACGTAATTGAAGGTTGAACACTTGCTCAACGGCCGGGAGAATGTTCAGTCGCAGCAGTATGTAGTCATAAGTAATAATAGTTCAGAACACCACACACATTATGTAACAACTCTTCGTCACAGTGACCTGCATTTATCGTAAATAAAGTATCATTTACCAGGTCAAGCGAATATGCATGGTCAACTGAGACGAGGTAATGACCTGGGGCAATAGTCTCAGGTCGCAACACAACCCACATTCACAAGTAACCGCACACTTTTCTTATACGTTATTTCTGTTAGCATAAGCATTTGTGTACCTATATATATTGTTAAGTTTCATTAATAAAGTCAGTAAGAGTTCTAACGCCAACCCAAGAGCTTTTATTCATGCATCAGAGGCTGTCGCTGTGTCTTCAGACCCTCACCACAACCAACCCGTTAGCCTAAAACAACTCATGCCCCTACACACTTTATACCGTCCACCTAGTTCCAAGTGCTAGTTGCGACAACAAACAGGCAAATAGTTTATGCACTATTTGCCAGGCATCTAAGCCTTCTTACACTTTACAGAGGGTAAGTTAATTAGGAGAAGTCTACTATAATAAAAGGGTAATCTCTGTTCAGCATCCCAGTTTAAACCGCGTAAAGCGAAAAGCAAAAAGTTCTTTTGAACCGATTCAATGCGTTTACTGTGGACCCCATACTGGGGGCTCCAAATGCACGATCCATATTCTAAGATAGGACGAACTAATGAAATATATAAAGTTTTAGTTACATAGAGGTCATCGAATTCTTTCGACCACCGTTTAATAAATCCCAGCATACTTCTGGCTTTATTCACCATGCACGAAATATGATCGATAAATTCAAGTTTGGGATCCAGTCGGACACCCAAGTCATCAACTGAGTTAACTCTTTCCAAAGAGCAGCAGTTTAGCGTGTAAGTTGCAAGCTTGGAAACGACACGAGAGAATGTCATTAGCTTGCATTTAGAGCCATTCAAGTTTAGTAGGTTTATGCGGCACCAGGTTTGCAAGCTGACAAGATCTGTTTGTAAATCAGACTGGTAAGCGACGTCCTTGTATTGCATACAAAGCTTGACATCATCAGCGTACATGAGTACTCTAGAGTTTGTCAAAGCTTCGGGCAGATCGTTGATAAATAATGTAAACAATAAGGGACCCAAATGGTTCCCTTGCGGGACACCAGAGGTAACCCGGAGAACATTAAAAAATTATTTTTAAAGAGGACTTTTTGCGTCCTGCCAGTCAGATAACTAGAGATCCACCTAAGAAGATCAATTGGAAAACCCATTAAGTCGAATTTCCTGAAGAGAAGGGAATGATTAACGGAATCAAAATGCTTTGCTGAAGTCAGTATACATTACATCCGTTTGAGAGTTATTATTGAAGCCCCTTATGATGAAGGCAGTGACCCAGAAGGTTAGTAGTAGTTGATCTTCACTTAACAAATCCCTGCTGACATGGAGAAATTACTGATCTACAAAGGTGCTGCAAATGTGGAGTAATACTATTTTTAAAAAGTTTAGGGATGGCCGAAAGTTTAGAGATTCCTTTGTAGTTATTGGCCTCCGATTTGTTATCTTTCTTGTGGAGAGGAATAATGAATGATTCCTTCCAAATAAGGGGAAAATGCTAGGTTTCTAAGGATAAGCTGAACAATTTCAGATGGGGTGAGCACAGGGCATCGGCACAATACCTAAGCACGCATCCCGGTATTCCGTCGGGACCTGGCAAATAAACTGGCTTTACACGCTGAAGATCTAAAAGGAGAGAGCTTTCTTTTAAACATGAACAGAAAATTAATTTCGATCTGGGCAAGAATACGTCTGATTTAGGTCAATGGAAGTAGAGTATGTAGTTTGAAAAAACTTTGCAAAAAGATCGGCAATTGCCTGATCGCCCTTCACAGTTGCGATTTCAAAAGAAAGCGATGAAGGATAAGTTACCTCCTTACGTTTAGTATTAACAAAATTATAAAACTGTTTAGGATCCTGAGAAAATTGGACCCTGCAACGAGTCAAATAATTTTTGTTACACTGTGCGTTGAGTACCGAGAGAGTTTGACCGAGCCGATCTATAGTTAGAAAGGTCCGAACCAGAACTGGTTTTTTTTTAATTTAGTGTACAGCCTTGACTTTACATTTTTCAAGCGACTCAATTCCTTAGTAAACCAAGATGGTTTATTTGAAATAGATAGATAGTATAATGGAACACATTCAGAGAAGAATGAATTCATCGCATTGTAAAAAATGTCCACGGTATCATCCATGTTAGTCTACATGTATAAATCCGACCAGGTTTAGTCAGAAATAAAGGTATTCAGCTGGTCGAAGTCAGACTTGCGAAAGCAGTAAACTCTTTTGGCTGGTCTATCAGGTATTTTTTGTATATCAGTACCAATGTCGAGTGTCACATCGAAAGTGGGATGATAGGGATCTTCCGGTTGCGTCAAAGGCACTACCCTCGCTAAACTAACACTCGCCGGGTCTGAGACAAAACAAAGATCAAGCAAGCGCTCTAAGGAATTTCGTACATGGTTGACTTGAGACAACGAAATGTCGAAAAGGCCAGCAATAAAATCATGTTGTGTTGAGGATTGAAGTGTGTTAGAGGAGTTATTTAGGGACCAAATTGCTCCAGGGATATTAAAATCACCCTAGACTACTAAATGATCTCTATCAGAAAGCATATTGGAAACCATTCGAATGGCGGAAAGGTGGTTCCAAAAAATAGGCAGTTCCGAGAATGGAGGAATGTAAGAACATGTAATAAAAACAAAGCGACCATTAAATGATAGCTTCACACAGAGGAATTCAACTTCGTTGCTTTCCTCGAAAGTTAATAATTCTGACGTGAGCGCGGAGTTGACCGCTATGAGGACCCCACCCCCGCGCCTGATAGGCCGATCTAGCCGATAAATTGTGAACGCAGCTGGGAAAACTTCGGAGCTAAGAATCTCCGGCTTTAACCAGGTTTCTGTGAGCACAATAACATGGGAGGTAAATGCAAGACTATCAGAATATAGTTTATGCAGCTTGCTACGCAAGCCTCTTGCATTCTGATAGGAGATTAACAGCGAAGTATTTAGTTTTTTTGGGCAGAGTTTGAGGATGTAGAGGGCACAATGGTCAGGTCAGGCTTGGGAAGAGTTATACCCACAGGCCGTTTCTTTTTCTTAGCTTCATACTCTTTGACGACAACATACTCAGGCCAAAATTTGGTTGAGCATATCGTACCAAAGAATTCATTTGGGACATTTATTTTGAAAGATGAAATATCCCTAGCATAAGAAAATTTGAATTTTTCCACCTTTAATTTTAAATTTTCAGCTCTGACTTTGCCTCGTATAAAGGCAATGACATCTTCCGATGTTTGACCAGGGCAGAGCCGCGAAACAAATATCTGTTTCGTAGGTGGGATTGCAATGAGGGCTTGTGACAGACTGAGTGCCTGCCGTGCAATTGTCGGTCGGTAATCCCTGGGGGGATATATTTATGGGGCTATGGGGGTCCGAGTTTGAGGTCCCATAGGGGACGAAAAAGAAGTTAACGGGAGAACGCTCAGTCCCCCCGCACCTTCAGATACCGACTATTTCCTAGCACTCGATCTCAGAATACTGGGATTTAATTCAGTGATCGAGGGCTGTGCCGTGGGTTTCTGCTGTTGAGAGCTCGCCGCGGGTTGTAGGGATCCGTCACCATGCTGCACTACAGTTGCAATTTTTTTGCGCCTAGGAGACTCATTTATTAGCGTAAGGCTATTAAATTGCTTATCAAGCGCTAAGAAGATGTTAGCTTCTTAAAACTGCCCTTGGTTTGCCGCATGAAAGACATCATTTCCCTTTCAACGTCACGACAGGCATCGCAACAGTAGCGCAAGCCAATGTTTTTTTTCACGTCATCGACAGTCCGGCCGGCAACCCCAATGCACTTTGCATGCAAAATGCTTTCGCACAACCAGCAGCCGATGGTGAGATCGCTGGACAAAATTACCTTTTTACAGGTTTTGGAAAAGCAGACGATATCAGAAGACATTATTTCGACTTACCACTGTACTTGTAAACTTAAGAGAGCGGGGGTGATAGATAATGAAAAAACAGTGCATCTGCACAGAGAGAGTTGATGAGCAAGAGAGGGGGAGAGCGTGAGATTAAGCGAGCTTAGAGAACGTTTAGCTATCGCAACAGAGCAACAACGGCTAAACGAAGAAGGCAAAAAGAGGAATAAAAAAGAACAAGAAAAACAAACACTGGCAACACAAGTAAAATAATGCAAATAAAAGGGATTAGATCCTAAAATAATAAAGTTGTATGCACACGCGAAGTGAACGGGAACTATACAGATCACAATGTAGAAGTTTAAGTAAACCCCGATGGTTTTTACGCAAATTAATTACACAAAACGAGAGCGCAAGAAAAAAACACGACCGTTCACTTGGAAGAGAGAAAGGTTCATTTTTGATAGTGAATGACAAGCTCTGTTAGAAGCACAAAATCTACGATTCATCGAAATACTAAAAACGGTGCAGCAGCCCGGTTCAACAAAAACGAATGTAAAATCGGTCAAACTGCCAAAGTTCAATCCAGATGCCCCTGAAGCTGACGCCAGCGCGTGGCGCAAGACTGCAGACATGATTTTCACGGAGCATCCTCTGGAGTGCAGTGCGCTTGTGATGTCGCTGAGCGGAGCACTAGAAGGGAGCGCTTCCCAATGGCTGGCACAAATCAGCTATGCTGGTATAACCTGGCCAAGATTTCAAGTATTATTTGCTCTTCGCTACGACGACTTTGAGACGTCGGCCGCCGTCTTGTTAAACATTCTCAACGGACGGCCAAAAGCGGGCGAGTACTTGTCAGCGTATGGTAGCCGGTTAGTGACGTCTCTTTTGACAAAATGGAAGTCGATGGACATCGAGGAGATAGCTGTTTCTTTCGTGCTGGCACACACATCGCAAATCGATACGAGATTGCAGCGTGTACTATTCACCACCAGTATTACGAACGGAAGTGAACTGCAGCAGCAGTTGAAGGCGTATGCTTACAGCAAGCGAAATGAGCATCTGGCTTCGGATCATTCCATCGGCCCCGACAGGAAGAGATTCAAGACTCAAACATCAATGAAGTGCCATTACTGTGGAAATTCCGGACACAAGATGCTAGAATGCCGCAAGACAAAGCAGAAGAATCAAAACCAAGTCAACCGTTTGGAAAACCACTGGCGGGACGAGACAGGACAGGAGTAACTTGCTTCAAATGTGGAATAGTCGGTCATATTGCATCCGCATGTATGAAGGGAACAGCAGCATCGAGTAGCAGTATGAACGGAAGCAGGATTTTCATTTAATATAAAAAAGTGCTCTTTTCTGAGAACTGATATAGAATATCTTGGCTACTTGGTCAAGGATGGCAGTATTGAACCAAATCCAAAAAAAAATACAAGCTTTGGCTGGACTATCTCAACCAAATAATGTTTCACAATTGAGACAATTTATAGGATTAGCGTCGTACTTCCGCAAGCTTGTCCCACAGTTCTCTGAACAAATGAAACCGTTGTATCATTTGACTTCTAAAAGTAGTAGCTTCGTTTGGAAAGCAGAACATTAAGAAATACGTCAGAAGATTATCTCAGTATTAACTCATGATCCGGTTTTAATTGTCTTTGATCCGCAATACCCTATAGAGCTGCATACAGATGCAAGTGCAAGTGGTTATGGTGCATGCATTAAATAAATAATGCATAAATAAAATATTTTATCAAGTGTACATCGCCCTCAGAATCCAGGTTTCATTCCTACGAACTAGAGACCCTCGCAGTATACAACGCCGTAAAAAGTTTCCGCCATTACCTTCACGGTCGAAAGTTTGTAGTATTTACAGATTGTGATTCATTGAGAGCAAGTCGAACCAAAGTAGAACTAACGCCGAGAGTACACCGTTGGTGGGCATATTTACAATCATTTGATTTCACTGTAGAGTACCGCAAAGGAAACCACATGGCGCATGTGGACTTTTTATCTAAAAATCCGATTTTCACTGAATGTGAGACAGTGAATATGATACCCGTGGTTCGCATCGACCTGACAGAGGTGACAGATAACTGGCTTTTAGCTGAGCAGCAGCGTGATTCGAACTTAAAGGGAATTAGAACCCAGTTGAGTGATAGAAATTTGCAGGAGAGTCTAGCAAAGACGTAAGAGTTAAGAGCAGGAATTCTATATCGGAAAATTCAGAGAAATGGAAAGACACGCTGTCTACCTGCAATCCCAACAGCCTTTAGGTGGTCTGTAGTAAATCATGTCTATGAAGCAATCATGCATTTGGGATGGCAGAAAACTTTAGACAAAGTTTATGAGCAGTATTAGTTCGAGCACATGTCCAAGTACGTACGAAAATTCGTAGAGAACTGCATAACATGCAAACTAGCAAAGCCTTCATCAGGGAAAATTCAAATGGAATTGCATCCAATTCTAAAAGTTGAGATACCTTGGCATACTGTGCACATTGACATTAGTGGAAAGCTGAATGGTAAAAATTATGCCAAGGAATATGTCATAGTACAAATAGACGCATTTACTAAATTTGTTCACTTATATCATACTTTGCGCTTAGATGCAGAAAACTGTATTAAGGCCGTAAAATCAACAATATCACTTTTTGGCATACCTAACCGTATCATAGCAGATCAAGGTAGGAGTTTCGCTTGTGGAAAGTTTCGTGAGTTCTGTTCAATGCACAAAATAGAGTTATATTTGATAGCAACAGGTGCAAGTAGGGCCAATGGACAAGTTGAAAGGGTCATGAGCACGATGAAGAGTATGTTGACAGCGGTAGAAATAAGTGAACGTTCCTGGCAGGACGCACTTAGTGAGGTACAGTTAGCTATGAATTGTACAACGAACAGGGTGACAAAATGTAGCCCATTAGAATTATTGATTGAAAGAGAGGCCAGCCCTATGGGCTTATTGCCAATAAATAAAGAAACTAAAATAGATTGTAAGCAAGCGAGGGCTCAGGCCAATGAAAATATAGAAATTAATGCGAAATATGAAAAGAATCGAGTTGATAAGAATAAGGCCAAGATTGTAAAACACAAGAGCGGCATCAGACCAAGTTGGATCCTAAGTTCAAAAGACCTTTTGTGGTTGCCGAGTTGTTGGAAGGTGATCGATACCTGTTAAAATCGTTGACTAGCAAGCGAACTTATAAGTATGCACACGAGAGTTTGAGAAGGCTGCCGGACGAGCAGATCTCCGATGAGACTAATGAGAAAAGTGACAGTGGTGAAAAATACACTCGTCGTGAGACATCAAACACAGGGGCTAGAGCTGATCAACAATATTCATGCCTAGTATGGATGATATTGTGTGATGTAGTTTGGATCTGAGCAGATCGTGGCACTAAAGGTGCAAAGCGTCGCGAGAGGCGGCAAGAGCCTGGTGTGGCAAGTTTGGAATGACACATTGTATAATGTGAGAAAATGAGACAGCCTGCGAAACCAACATTTGATGACGCAATTTATAAAGTTGTTTGTAGACTATTTGTTTGTTAAGAATGATGTTTGAAAATAAAAGTGAAGCAAGAATGATACCAACCTAGTGTTACAGTAGGCACACAAGCACGTGTGAAAGTCAGAATGGCCGTGTCGGAGATGTATAAGAAGAAGCAAATATAAATTAGACTGTAAGGCATTAAAAAACTAGAAACAATGTAGAACAAAAGAAACTAAGCAATAAGTTACTTGTGGTTCCTTTTACTTGCATGATTGGTGAGAGCGAGGATTGAGAACGAGAAAGTGTCGTCTCAACCGAGTGTGGCGCGGTCAAGTGTTGGTTGTCTCTGAGAGAGAGAGAAAGCAAAAAGAAATAGACAATTGAATGTAGCGAGACTGCAAGTCATTTTGTCAGGAGAAAAAAAAGAAAGGGGCAATCAGCTCTGGGATTGCAAACATAGAGGACGTAAAAACATAGACAGCGACTCACTGCGCACCTGACTCCAAAAATGCAAGAAGAGGACCAGCATACCACTCTGCCCCTGACATATATATATTCTTGATCAGCGTCAACAGCCAAGACGATCTAGCCATGTCCGTCTGTCCGTTTCTACGCAAACTAGTCCCTCAGTTTTAAAGCTATCTGAATGAAACTTTGCAGGTGGTCTTCTATATGCTCTCACTCGTACATATGTCGGAACGAGCCGGATCGGACGACTATATCATATAGCTGCCATAGGAACAATCCGAAAAATTAAAAAAAAAAATTATAACTTTGTCAGATTTCAACATATTTTCACCAAATTTAATATTTGCCCATTTAGTATTATTTCCAAATTTCGGTTTTAATTTCATGAAAATCGGCTGACTATATCTTATAGCTTTCATAGGAACAATCAGGAAAATTATAACTTTGTCAGTTTTCAACCAATTTTCAACCAATTTGATATTTGCCCATTTAGTATTATTTCCGAATTTCGGTTTTAATTTCATGAAAATCGGCTAACTATATCCTATAGCTTCCATAGGAACAATCAGGACAATAAAAGAAAAAACCATAACTTTGTCAGTTTTCAACATATTTTCACCAAATTTGATATTTAGCCATATTCTATTATTCCTGAATTTTGAATTTAATTTCTGTGTGTCTGTGTGTCTGTGTGTCCGTGTGTCTGTCCGTATGAAACACTGGATCCCAGAGACTGTAAGAGAAAAAGATTCCAGAACGGTGGAGAAGGCACAGAAGAAGAAATCCCACGTCGCGAAACGAAAATCAATCCGGATGCTCGGAAGTAATAAGTCGGGGGCGTCGTGGTATAAATTCAAGGGCCGGTCAGCTTTATTTCGCTACATGCAACTGATTAAACTAGCTTAACATAAGAAAAAGGGGCCGCTACAGCCAGAGCGGACGATCGACGACGGCAGCTGCATTTGGACCCGAGAGAGAGAGAGTGGAAGATTGTGCATAGAGCACAGCGTGGATGCGCTCTTAAGCTCAGTGGAGCGGCGGCACAACGACCCCTCACCTAAACATCCCGCCCCCCTTGCAATCACTCTAGTTGCAGCAGCTCCCTCGTCGTTACGGTTGGTGACAGGCTCCGGACACGACCCATCCAAAAACGGTACTCTAGGCCACCGGCAGCCCGTCCTGGATATAGGGGGCAGACGGAAACACGCCGCTAGCGATGCGTCAATGCAGCTCGGGGGTGTACACGGGTCAATGACTGCGCACTAGCGCAGTCGGCAACACTTTGACGCTGTTCCGCTGCACCAGCGACGATAGCGGCCGTGTCCTGCGGGGGCCCTTGATGAGAGGCGGAAAATTGCCTAGGCGCGGATGACGCGGGCGGACGAGCGGTGGACGGCACCCGATGAGTGGCGGACGAAGGCCGTGGGGCACCTGAAGCCTGCCGGCCAGTGGCGGAAGAATGCCGAGGAGCTGCCGACGAGCGCCGGGAAGTTGATGGCCGTGGATCGGCTTGTGAGCGCCGGAAAGTGGCGGACGAAGGCCGAGAAGCACCCAAACCGCGCCGGGAGTTGGCGGACGACGGCCGAGCGCCAGCTAAGACACTCCGTGTACTATCTCCCGCGCTCCGGGACCGGTGCTTCTCCTGACGCGGCTGGCGCCGAGCCCGTGGCTTCTCCACGGGGTGCAGCAACGAGTGGTGATTCTGACCACATGTTCTACAGCAGTCCCCACGCCGACACGATCCGTCGGAGTGCTCGTGAGCCAGGGAGCTGGAGCAATACCACTAAGACGCAGAAAGCCCCGACATTTCTTCAAGGGACAGATCCCTCTGCAGACTCGGCTTCGGTAGGACTGTGTACCTCGAGTACATCTGCTCTCCAGTGACTGGGCGCTGCGTGGACGTGGCGACATCGTCCTGAATATGACTGGCGGAAATATGATGAAGAAATAAAAACATCAGAATTGGTATGAATTTCGATGTGGAACTACGGGCAGAGCTACGAGACAGCACAATGGACAGGAACATTGGAACGGAAGAAACGCATAATTATTGTGGGCAGGTGGACGCGTCTATCGGAAGAAGGACGACCTTAGCGACGGGCCGCTTGACGAGCCCTCGCGCGGTGCGGATGTCGATCACGCGGACATGGCAATCGGATCCTCGATACACCGCGTCAATCCTGCCTAATCGCCACTCATTGGACGGAAGGTTGTCCTCCTTGATGACAGCCATATCCCCAAAGCGGAGATTCCTCGTAGGGGCTCGGCACTTGTTCCTCTTATGGAGCTCCTTGAGGTACTCTTCCTTCCATCGCAGCCGAAATTGCTGCTGAAGAGCCTTCAGGTGCTGCCAGCAGTTAATAATCGACGTGGTATCCCCCTTTAACTCGGGTTTAACCGTGGCGAAAAGTGGACCACCTCCTACAAGAAAGTGCCCGGGTGTAAGCGCCAGCAGATCAGCAGGGTCTTCGGACATTGGCGCGAGCGGCCGTGAATTCAGGCAGGCCTCGATCCTCGCCAGGAGAGTAGCCAGCTCCTCAAAGGTGTATTTCCGCGTGGCGGTGGACTTGTAGAACAAAGTCTTGAAGCTCTTGACACCAGCCTCCCACAGGCCCCCCATCTGTGGGGCTTCCGAAGGAATGAAATGCCAGAGAAGCTGCTGGTGACTGTAGGCACCGGTTTTTTAGGCTCTGGAGAAAATCGCGAGATAGTAGGGCAGCTGCCCCCACAAAGGTCTTCCCGATGTCTGACTGCACTTGACGGCATCCTCTCCAAGACACGAACCGAGCGAAAGCAGCCTGAAATTTCTCGGTCGTAAGGTCCGACGTACGCTCTAAATGGATGGCCTTAGTGGAGAAGCACACAAACACCAACACCTACCCTTTTGTGATGAGGCAGGCTCGCCCCGTATAGTTCTTTATCTCGAAAGGACCGGCATAGTTCACACCTGTGTACGTGAATGGGCGCGAGAAGGACGTCCGTTCCTTCTGTAGCTCTCCCATGAGTAGCGTCTGCAACTTCTTCTTGTGGATGACACATACTTTACATGTATAGACGACGGGCTTGACCAAATTCCTCACCCTTGGAATCCAGAATTTGGCCCGGATCAGACGGATCATCAGCTGATTGCCACCGTGCAGCGTGATGCGATGCGTAAATTCAACAAGGAGTCGAGACAGATGGCAGTCGTATGGAAGGATTATCGGGTGCCGTTCGTCATATTGGAGAAGTTCAGAGGACGTGACCCGGCCGCAGGCTCTCATAAGGCCTTTCGAATCCATGAAGGGGTTCAGATTTTGAATCGGACTGGATGCTGATACTGGACGCTTTCCGCTTTTAGAAACGAAGTTTCTGCGCTGAGTGACGGAAACTAGAAGACGTTCAGCCGACGTAATCTCATTAGCTGTCAGGTGCTCTTCAAACGGAGATCGAATCTTCAGCGCGCGCTGGATGAAGCGATAAACATAGTGTAGTATGCACACATATCGAATACGCACTGTAAAATATATTGTTGCAATGTTTACACAATTCAAAGTCCCGGTCATAAACCTTAAGTGGCCGAAATATGAACCGATCGCTAGGGCTTTAGCCCGCACACAGAAAAGTGCTAGTGTCGGCATATTTGTATCAAACGGAACACACACGCATACCCCCTCGAGCCTCCACTTGGGAGCGCATAGCCAATGTACATAAGTACATTTCCTTTATACATAAGAATACATATATCCATAGCCGTCTCTCTGCCGCCGCCTGCGAGCAGCGCAGCTACGAGACTTAGCTTAACTTTAAACTTAAGAAATATTGAAAAATCAGAAACTCTTGAGCATTGGAGCGGCACCATAGCTGCTCCAAACAACTTAATAAATAAAGACCAAAAGGAATTAAACTAATCTTATCATTTGGACTCGGGATAGTGGAAACAAGGAGATCTGCGGAATGATCTTATTTCATGGCGACCGTGACAGCGAAGGACCTCAAGGAAAATTTTGTTAACTAAAAAAAAAAATATATAAATGTTTCAACCAATGGGAATACGGCGTTGCGATGTGCCTGCTAACTTGGAGTTCGAAGCGTTTGAGGCAGCGTTCAATGCAATAAACGCATATAACGGAGATATAGCTCGAGCAATTGAGGAGCATTTCAACAAAAATAATGGCCAGCACTGGCAATGTATCGTGGGAAAACAACTAGGATCTGCAGTCAACACCACAGCGGAGACCTTTATACATTTCTACATTGGAGACTTGGACATAATATTGTTCAAGGCGACGAATTAAGTGAGTAGTGAGTGCGATGAAAAGGGCCGGTATAAAAAACCGAATGAAGAAAAGAATAGCCCAACTAAAGTGGGTTTTATATACCAACGATTCACCACCGCCGTGGGCTACAGCCCAGAAACTACAAGCGGAACTTGATTTCCTAAAAGAAGAGGTGAACAAGCCGAAAAAGAGCCCTATCGAAAATCACTCCACTGCCAACGAAATAAAAACAATATATAAAGACAAAATCATACCTCCACGTCCCAAGCCAAGTCCAAAAAATATACGAAGCTGCCCTACAGACTGCCCCGGACCCCTCTACTCTACGGCATGTGAATATACATGCATGAAGATAAATAACTAACCTGTGCGAAGACCAGCACCGGTGTCGCCTGAGCCCATAGGCCCAGGACATCTGCAGCTGATAACACAAGTGTGAGTGGCAGGCCGCTTCTTACACCTACGAGGGAGCGTCAGCGAAGCCAGGCCGGCGACGACCAGCTGACGCGGACGACACTGGATCCCGGAGCAGCCGCAGCAGACGACAAAGACGACACTGGATACCGGAGCAGCTCTAGATTAACATTTGCACTGCGTTGCATACTTTTTTGCGAGTGCACTGTGATGCACCTTTTTTTTCAACCATACCCTGTAAAATTGAGCGGAACCTTTTCTGCCCGATTAGTAGTGTAGCCCGTAAAGCTATACGACCAAGTAGGCAGGAAATTTGTTAATCTTAATGCGCAGTAATGCGATCAGTAAATTCTCAATAGAAGAACAAAACAAACCTAAAGAAAAAGAATATACAAAATACAACAGAATGACTCTTGACATAAAAACAGTGGATTCCACTGCGAATGTTATTAACAAAGTAGAATCAAGCAACATAGACCTATATTGGACACATGTACTTTTGCTAATCGTTGTTGTTATAATGTGCGCCAATTTCTTTTATAAAATTTATAAGCTGCATAATAAATGCCTCAAGAAAAAATATATAAGCCGGGGAAATGACCTGGATAAAATTTGAGCATCGAAAAAAAGACAGCACAAACAGCAGCGATTACGCATACAAAAAAAAAAAGGTTTTAAGAAAATAAAATGCTAAACTACATATAAATATTTCAACATATATTTCAATTTCTAATTTCAATAGTATGGCTAACTAAAGGCATGGAATGGAACGAAATTCATAAGGAATTAGCAAATATAAAAACAAATTTCGAAAAATCATACAAATCGTTAGCTCAAAATAGACCAATCCAAAAGAAGACAGTTAGGAAACACGTCGAAATATTGGTAGAGTGCTTCAACGACGCACGTATACTAATATATGAGTATAAAGATAGGTTGACTCAAGATCACTGGACACAAGTATCTAAACTTCTGATACGCCTACGATCTAACCTAGTGTTTATCAAGCAGAAATTCGGTTTGGAAATATCGGTACCAACCGTATTAACCATACCAATATCAGTCTCAACTGCACCTGACCCTGAATCGACAAAAACAGACGAGGAAGAGTCAGAAGAGCCACCTGAAGTAAGCCCGAAAATAGAAGAAGAAGATTTAAATAATCTTACTATTCCGGCGATATACACTGATCTGGATTCCACAGATTCAGATACTTCAAGTATAGTGGAAAACCAAATAATTGACACAACCACAATGGCTGACGAAACTATTGCCCAAAGGGCATACATAAAAGAAATTTCGAGTGCCATACCCGAATTCAATGGCCAAAAACTACATTTACAAAGATTTGTAACAGCCCTAAGATTGGTAAATTTAACAAAAGGTTCATTCGAAGATATAGCCGTAGAAGTTATCAAGTCAAAAATTGTAGGATCTACTCTATATAGAGTTCAAGACGAAACGACCATAAATGCAATAATCAAGAAATTGCAGGACACAATAGTCGGTGAAACATCTGACGTAATAAAGGCTAAAATGGCCAAAACATTACAGAAAGGCAAAACTGCCGAAAAATTTACTACAGAAATAGACAACTTACGAAAGCTCTTAGAAGCTTCGTATATTGACGAAGGCCTATCAGCCGAACACGCTGATAAATTCAGCACAAAGGAAGCCATCACCACAATGGTCAAAAATTGTGAGCATGGCCGACTCAAGACAATATTGGAAGCTGGCAACTTCACAACAATGAATGAAGCCGTCACAAAGTATATACAATGTAGTACTGAAATGACGGGTAACGCCAACACAATACTTTATGCGCAAAGAGGTAACTATCGCGGTAATAGTTACAAAAATAATTATCGCGGTAGGGGTAATGGCCGAGGTAATTACCGAAATAATGGCTATTATCAGAACAACCAAAATAACCAGAATAACGGTTATAACCAAAATTCTCAAAATAACGGTTACAACCGAAATAATAATAACAACAGCAATAACAATAATTATAGAGGGAACAATCGTGGCGGAAACAACCGCAGCGGAAATAACAACGGATCAAACCGTAATAATCAGAACAATGTCAGATTGGCCCAAACCAACTCGGAAAACCAACAAAACCCTTCAGATATTTAGAGCAAACAACAAGCTCAATAAAAACAATCAACCTAAATCTAAGCATTTATATAAAAATAAAAAATGAAAGCACACGCAAATGTTATACTTTGTTACTTGATACTGGTGCAGACATATCTATATTAAAAGATAATATAGATAAATTCGAGATAATCAATGATAAAATACATACCGAAATATCGGGAATAGGCGAAGGAACAATATCTTCAACCGGTTTAGCCAGTGTAGAACTCACTAATGGCAAATATATCATCCCACACGACTTTTACTTAGTCGACCAAAGTTTCCCAATACCTTGCGATGGCATACTAGGTATTGACTTCATAAAACAATACAATTGCCAACTAGATTTCACCCAAAGAGGCGACTTACTAATTCTTCGTCCAGATAACTTAAATTGTCCAATTAAATTGCAAATACTTCACTCTTGTGAAAGTAATGCCACAGTACTCCCTGCACGTTCCGAAGTTGTCCGAGAAATACAAATTCCCTCAGCAAAAAATCAAATTCTGATATTAAATCAGGAAATTGATGAAGGAATTTATATCGCAAACACGATATCCGACCACAATAATACTTTTGTCCGTATAATAAATACAACAAATGCCACAAAAATTGTAAGCTTAAATAATATTAAATACGAAACCTTGAATAATTATGATATAATAAAAGAAAATAACGAAGGAAGAGATGAATTCGTTATGAGTAAATTAACCAAAAACTTCCCGCCTTTATTCAAATCTCAATTAAAAGATCTATGCACCAGATACACAGACATATTCGGACTCGAAACCGAATCTATAACAACAAATAACTTCTATAAACAAAAGCTTAGACTAAAGGATGATGAGCCCGTATATATCAAAAATTACAGAAGTCCGCACAGCCAAGTGCAAGAAATTCAGGCCCAAGTACAAAAGCTGATAGACGACAAGATAGTCGAACCATCAGTCTCACCCTACAATAGCCCACTCTTATTAGTTCCGAAGAAGTCTCTCCCGGACTCTGACAAGAAGAAATGGCGATTAGTAATTGACTATCGTCAAATCAATAAAAAACTATTGTCAGATAAATTCCCTTTACCTAGAATTGATGATATTCTAGATCAGCTAGGTAGAGCTAAATATTTTTCATGCCTAGACTTAATGTCTGGTTTTCACCAAATTGAACTTGAAAAAAGTTCCAGGGATATAACGTCATTTTCAACGAGCAATGGCTCGTATCGCTTCACGCGATTACCATTCGGCTTGAAAATAGCCCCAAATTCATTCCAGAGAATGATGACTATTGCTTTCTCGGGGTTAGAACCGTCACAAGCATTTCTTTATATGGATGACTTGATAGTCATAGGATGTTCCGAAAAACACATGCTTAAGAACCTAACTGATGTTTTTGAGACATGTAGGAAACACAACCTAAAATTACATCCTGAAAAATGTTCATTTTTTATGCATGAAGTCACATTTTTGGGACATAAATGCACTGATAAAGGAATCTTGCCTGATGACAAAAAATATGACGTAATAAAAAACTATCCAGTCCCGCATGACGCGGACAGCGCTAGACGATTCGTTGCATTTTGCAATTACTATAGGCGCTTTATAAAAAATTTTGCCGATTATTCTCGTCACATAACTAGGTTATGCAAAAAAGATGTAAAGTTCGAATGGACATCGGAATGCCAGAATGCCTTTGATCATCTTAAAACGGCACTCATAAATCCAACATTGTTACAATATCCAGATTTTTCTAAAGAATTCTGCATAATAACTGATGCAAGTAAGCAAGCGTGTGGAGCGGTTTTAACTCAAAACCATGATGGACTCCAACTTCCAATTGCATACGCGTCAAGATCGTTTACTAAAGGAGAGAGTAATAAGAGTACTACTGAGCAGGAACTAACTGCTATTCATTGGGCTATAAAACATTTTCGACCATATATTTATGGCAACCATTTTACAATAAAAACAGACCATAGACCATTAACTTACCTATTTTCAATGGTTAATCCTAGTTCAAAATTGACACGTATGAGGCTAGAATTAGAGGAATTCGATTTTACGGTAGAATACCTGAAGGGCAAAGACAATTATGTAGCTGATGCGTTATCAAGAATAACCATCAAAGAATTACAAAATATAACCGGATCAATAAATAAAGTCACTACACGATTTCAAAGTAGACAAAAATTCCGCGCGGAACATCAAGAAAAAGAATTGCCTATGCAATATCTAAATAAAGCTTCTAAGCCCAACGTATACGACGTCATAAACAATGATGAAGTACGTAAAGTAGTGACCTTGCATATAAAAGATATGTTATGTTTATTTAAACATGGCAAGAAAATTATTGCAAGATATGAAGTTAGCGATTTATATACTAATGGAGTTATCGACTTAGGTCAATTTTTCCAAAGGCTTGAAATGCAAGCCGGTATACATAATATCAGCCAACTCAAAGTGGCACCGTGGGAAAATATCTTTGACAAAATATCAATAGATAATTTCAAATTAATGGGCAATAAGATACTGAAAACATTAAGAGTAGCGCTACTCAACCCGGTGACCCTAGTATCAAATGATACAGATAGAGAAGCAATTTTGTCTACGTTCCATGATGATCCAATACAAGGAGGTCACACAGGCATTACAAAAACCTTGGCCAAGGTCCAGAGACACTACTACTGGAAAAATATGTCCAAAGACATTAAAGAGTACATAAGGAAATGTCCAAAATGCCAAAAAGCTAAAATAACTAAGCATACAAAAACCCCTTTTACAATTACCGACACACCAACAAATGCTTTCGACAGAGTGATAGTGGACACCATCGGACCACTACCAAAATCGGAAAATGGTAACGAATATGCAGTCACTTTAATATGTGATCTAACTAAATATTTAGTTGCAATACCTATTCCTAATAAAAATGCTAATACCGTCGCTAAAGCAATATTTGAATCTTTTATTCTGAAGTACGGTCCAATGAAGACGTTCATTACGGACATGGGAACCGAGTATAAGAATTCAATCATAGACGATCTGTGCAAATATTTAAATATTAAAAATATTACATCTACAGCACACCACCACCAGACAGTTGGAACAGTAGAAAGAAGTCATAGAACCTTCAATGAGTATATACGATCCTACATATCGGTTGACAAAACTGATTGGGACGTATGGCTTCAATACTTTGTATTTTGTTTCAACACGACCCCCTCTATGGCACATACTTATTGTCCATATGAGTTAGTATTCGGTAAAACAAGTAATTTACCGAAACACTTCAATAGCATAGATAGTGTAGAACCAATTTATAATATAGATGACTATGCTAAGGAGAGTAAGTATAGATTAGAACTAGCTTATAAAAGAGCTAGAGTTATGTTAGAAGCAAATAAGAATAGGAATAAACTATTATACGACCATAGAATAAATGATATAGATTTATCAGTAGGTGACCAAGTTTTGCTAAAAAACGAAACAGGTCATAAGTTAGATGTTAAATACACAGGTCCGTATATAGTAACGGAAATAGGAGCTAGAGATAACATAGTTATAGCAAATGATAAACGTAAGAAACAAACAGTTCATAAGGATAGGCTAAAAATCTTTATTTCATAACTTGCATTTAGTACAGCCATACCTACATATATATAAACACACTTTCATTAATACACTAACACAATACACAAAAAAAAAAAAAAAAAAAAAATAAACAAAAAAAAAAAAGTAAAATCAAATAAAAGTGTATTAAGTATAAATCTTATTATAAAATAACTTCACTAAGTTACGTTATTTTTCAAAAGGAGGGAGATGTAGTATGCACACATATCGAATACGCACTGTAAAATATATTGTTGCAATGTTTACACAATTCAAAGTCCCGGTCATAAACCTTAAGTGGCCGAAATATGAACCGATCGCTAGGGCTTTAGCCCGCACACAGAAAAGTGCTAGTGTCGGCATATTTGTATCAAACGGAACACACACGCATACCCCCTCGAGCCTCCACTTGGGAGCGCATAGCCAATGTACATAAGTACATTTCCTTTATACATAAGAATACATATATCCATAGCCGTCTCTCTGCCGCCGCCTGCGAGCAGCGCAGCTACGAGACTTAGCTTAACTTTAAACTTAAGAAATATTGAAAAATCAGAAACTCTTGAGCATTGGAGCGGCACCATAGCTGCTCCAAACAACTTAATAAATAAAGACCAAAAGGAATTAAACTAATCTTATCATTTGGACTCGGGATAGTGGAAACAAGGAGATCTGCGGAATGATCTTATTTCAATAGGCAAGGACTCGTAATGCCTTGTCGAGTGTGGAAAAACGGTAAAAAAGATCTTCGGGAGGCGCCTTCGCGACATGAATCTTGACTGCTCGCTTCTCGAGTTCAGTCACGGGGGCATCATTGCCTTGAGTGGGCCAATCGCTGCGAAGCCTTTGCACCAGTCAGGACCGTGCCACCACAACTGGTTATCCGCAAGGTCTTGGAGAGTTACGTCCCGGCTAGCGAGATCCGCTGGGTTGTGCTCGGAGCGGACATCTGCCCATTTCTGCACGTCGGTGAACTGGGTGATTTTGGTCACCCGGTTGGCCACGAACGTTGTCCACTGACACGCGAGGACAATAGTCGAGTCCGTCCAACAGGTTAGGGCGGACGCGGCCCCTGGCATCTTTGGCAGAACGGCGGTGGCCATCTCCGACATCAACAGGGCACCGCACAGCTCTAGCCGAGGGAGCGATACTGTTTTAACTGGGGCCACTCGAGTCTTTGCAGTCAGCAGGTTTACTATTACCGTAGACCGAACCTCGACACGGACGTAAATTGCTGAGCCGTACGCCTTCTGTGAAGCGTTGCAGAACCCGTGGTGCTCGACCTTTAGGTGTGGTCGGAACGAGACCCAGCGAGGAACACGAATCTGATCGAGCACCGATTCTTCAGGAAGTCAACCCATCGCTGACAGAAATCTTGAGGGAGGGCGTCGTTCCACCCTAGATCCAGAACCCAAATGTCCTGCATGAACATTTTCGCCCGGACAATGAAAGGAGCGAGACAACGTGCTGGATCGAACAATTTGGCAGTTTGGGAGAGGACTTGGCGCTTCGTGAATGACGAGCCGGAAGTCAATTCTGGCGGAACAAAGAAGAACTCATCAATCGTCGCTTTCCACCGCACGCCGAGTGTCTTGGCCATGCGCTCTGCATCGATGTCGAGGAATTCAGCACGAAGGAGGTGGTCGCTCGGAATGTCGGCCAGGATCGCCGTGCTATTCAACGTCCATTTCCTAAGTGGAAACCCTGCCGACTCTTGGGCCCCCTTTAACTCCCGAATCGCAGCTTGGGCTTCGGCTTTGGAGTCTGCCCCCGCGAGAACGTCATCGACGTACATAAAATGCCGGATAATTTGGCTTAACTGCGGATACTTCGACTCTTCGTCGTCAGCGAGCTGCTGCAGGACACGTATCGCTAGGAACGGGGCACAATTGACACCGAAGGTGACCGTTTTTAATTCGTAGTCGTGGATATCCCCATCGGGATTGCGAAACAAAATACGTTGGAGCGGAGTCTACACAAATTTGCCGATACATCTTCTCGATGTCGGCGTTGAAGACAAACCTAAAGTATCGCCACTTTCGGATTTTAATCGTCAGGTCGGGTTGTAAGACCGAGCCCGCGTAAAGAATGTCGTTCAGACTGGTCCCGTTTGCGGACGGGCTCGAAGCATTGAAGACTACCCGCACTTTGGTGGTCGTGCTTTCGGGCTTGAAGACGGCATGATGTGGAAGATAGTAGGTAGCGGAACTGCTCGCGGGAGAGACCTCGGTCATGTGGCCTTAGTCGATGTATTCCTGGATTACAGAGTCATAGCGGACCTTAAGGGGCGGATCCCTCTTCAGGCGCTGCTCATTACGCAGGAACTGAGCAAGAGCAAAGGACCGTGAAGCCGATAGCTCGGAATCCTTCTGCTCGGGGTCGCGTAAGTTGAGCGTCACAACGTACTTGCCACACTCATCTCATCTCGTCGTCTGGACAAAATTGATTGTGCTCGCAAACTGAATCCGATTCCGAACTGATCTGTGTGGGCACATCTTCCACCTCCCAGAATTTGGTGAGGAGCTGATCCAGTGAGTCACCGAGGCTATGGGCAACTCGTGTGGAAAAAACGGACACGCTGCGGGGGTCGGCTGGAGATAATGGGCCTGTCAGCACCCATCCAAAAATGGTCTCCTGACCGAGAAGCGACCCGCAGATATTAGCCTTACTATTACCGAGGAGAAAGGACGGAAGAATGTCAGCTCCTATTAACACATCGACTTGGGAGCTCTCAAAGAAGTTGGGGTCCGCCAGGGGAATGTCGGGCAGCCACTTGAGACGATCTCGCGGAATCGGATATGATGGCAGATTTCCTGCCAACTGCGTTAGAACGTAAGCCGCAGTCTCTTACTGTAGCCCGGGTCTAGACGGCGACCGAATCGACTGCGCGGAAATGGTCTGATTAAGGCCGGAAACTTGGGCTTGAATCGTCTTGAAGGGAAGCTTGACAAGGTTGAACAGTTGTTCCGTTATGAAAGTCGCTTCGGACCCTGAGTCAATCAGTGCTCGTGCCTGGAAGCTGCACCCCAAATGGCACACGTTGATAAGGGCCGTGCCAGTAGGACGACTCCTGACCCGGAGGCGAAACACACCTGCACATCCGACTGATCCTCTGAGCCGTTTGTGCTTCTGGCAGTCTGTGTGGGTCGAGCCCTTGCTGGCGTAGGCGGACTTGAAGCGGTAGCGAACGGATTGCCGCGGTTCAGGAAAGTGTGGTGTCGGCTGTGGCATGTGAAGCAGGTCTCGCAGCTGGTGCCCTCGGCCAAAACAGTTTAAACATAACTGCTTCCTCTTAATGTAGTCAGAGCGCCCATTTACGTCCATTTCTAGGAAACGCGGACATAAGCGAATGGGGTGGTTCTCCCTCGAACAGAGATCGCAGCCCTTTTAGGCCGGAACCACTCGAGTCTCGTATGAATTGAGCCTCCGAGCAGGGGCAGTAGGAAGTCCCGACCTTGGCGGAAATTTCCCGGAGCCACTAGGCCTGACGTCGTCGATGGCCTCCAGAGTGCGATTGCGCTCTGTCAGGAAGTTATCCAATTCCTTCCAGGTTGGAATTTCGGCCTTGTCATGTACGGATTGCTCCCACATAGAAAGTGTGACTTTGGGGAGCTTTGAGGAAATCATAAATACCAGGAGACAGTCCCGAGCCTCAACATTGTTAGAGGACATTTCTAGGGCTGTCAGACAACTCTGAATGGTGGATTGCAGCTCCTTCAGCGCGACCCCGGACTCTTGAGAAATAGCCTTGATGTTAAAAAGGATCTTCAACTGGCTATTGACCAATAGACGCCAGTTCTCAAAGCGGTCTGTAAGGTTTTGCCATGCTGCGACAAACCCCTCATGGGTAATCGGAGCCTTAAAAACAATGGCGTGTGTGTCACCACTTGTTTTGGACAGCAAGTGGAACCACTTCTCTACCGGGGTGAGCCGCGAGTTTTGGATGTAAATGGCCGTAAACAAGTCTCTGAAGGTGGGCCACCGAAGATAATCACCCGCAAAGACCTCGGTATCCACTGGCGGTAACCGGCAGCCTGTAGACGCTGGCGTGTGGATATTGACGGAAGCCTAAGTGGATTGGGAGGCAATTTGCTCCTGAAGCTGGGCGATACACCTCGAATAGACGGAGTAACAGTAGCTGTACTTTGATTCCAGCACTGTCGAGGTGGCCGTATTGTCGTCGGACACGGCTAGTAGATCGGAGCAGCTCTCATAGCTGTTCTCCTGGTCCCGATGGACTTGGCACATATACTGGGTGCATCGTGCCGTTTCTGGGGCGCCCGGAGTATTTATGTTGGCCTCAAATTGGCCAATCCGATCTGTTGTGGCGATGAACTTTTTCGGCGCCACTTCGACCGCACTTTGAGCCATTTTTGCAACAGAGCGAGTCTGCCTTTGTGAGGGACCGGGAATGGTATAGACGGATTCGTCACTCTTTTCCCTTCCAATGGCACTGGTTGCCTTAGGCCTTAAAAGAGGAGTCCGCGGAGATGCGGATTGAGATCTGTCCAAACGGATGGATGGGATCGGACGCGGCTTGTTGACGTCTCCCGTGGGCATTCTCAGAATCAAATTAGCTGGTCAGCGCTTGCCGACTGACTTGCGCAATAGGTGCCTCGTGCGAAGCGGTGGCTGGTCACACTAATGTGATAAGAAAAGTGAAATCGCGGATAAAATGCGACTACAAGGAACTATTTGGAAACTAGGCGGCGACGTCGAAAGGACAGAATTTGCGGCACAATTCGAATGTCGAAAAAAACTTCAGGAGCTTTTGTTTGGCTCCTGAAGTTTTTTTCGACATTCGAATTGGAAAAGGAGACGAAGTTTGTTGAGATGTTGCCTGATGCGGAGTAGAATCAGCGTTGGAGGCACGGAAAGTGGACAAGTACCGGGAAATTCGTGCTCGTTCGGATAAAAAAGGAGGCAATCTATATATGTATATTTATATAAATGTGGCTCGTACGTAGATATTTTCGTAGATAATTCTTAACTATTTTCGAAATTAATTTTATCGGATCCGGAAAGGTGGACTTGACCTTGGCTTGGATTTAATAAAAAATAAATAATTAATAATAATTAATTTTTAACTAATTGTCGTCGGATTCAATTATTATGGAGCCGGAAAGGTGGATTTAAAACCTCGGCTTTAGTTCGGACGGAATTTTAATAATTAAATAATTAATAAAAAATCCAATTTTTAATTACTCGTTGGCGGAATTACTTTTATGGAGCCGCAAAGGTTGAGTTGAAAACTTAATCTTTAATTAATTGGATTTAATTATCACGAATCCGGAAAGGTAGAATTGAAAACCGCGGCTCTATTCGAACAGATAGTTGATAATTCGATTATCAATAATTTTCGACTTTAATTATTATGTGGCCGGAAAGGTGGAATTAAACCCTTGGTTGGTTTCCGAGCGAAAATTATTAATTAAGTAATTTGTGGTATTTGTTCCACTGAAATGTTTTAAATTTATTTAAAAGTTGCACTTTGTTGGAACGGAAAATGTTGACTGGGTTACGCCGACGGCAGAGCAGTGAGATGTCGTTTTAATATTTATTTATATTTAATACGGAGATATGTAAGGGCATGTAGGGCATATGTTGGCAATAAATAAATATTACGACAGCGGCGGACTGTTCGGTGAATTTGGAAATTTCCGGAACTAATTCACACCGGCTGGCCAATATTAATTATGCCTTCTTTTTGTCACCACACAATTTTACTGTTCACTTGCTAATTTTTGCGGATTAATTGCACCAAAAAAATATGTATGTTTGTATGTATGTATATGGATGCAAATATGCCTCTACCGTTGGCAAGGGAATAGCGGAATAGCGAATAACGGAGAGGCCGAAAACTACGAGGAATATGGTGAAGCACAAAAAAACGGAGACGGATGGAAAATTTGCAGAATTTGAAGACGAAGAAGAGTAAAAAAATCTCAAGCTTGTTATGTCGAAAAACTCGGACTTGGAGCTGACACGGAATGAAAAAAAATATTGTAGCAGTGTGAACGAAATAATGTTCAGACCACTGCTGAAGACCGGCAGAGAGACGGAGACGGAAAAATGTCGTACTTATCTTTTGGCGAAACAATGCCTGGAACTGCTGGAAGAAAATATCAAAAAATATCCGGCTCGAAGGACCAAAATGTTGGGGGGCGATGCTGCCGCAAAAGATTCCAGAACGGTGGAGAAGGCACAGAAGAAGAAATAGCACGTCGTGAAACGAAAATCAACCCGGAGGCTCGGAAGTAATAAGTTGGGGGCGTCGTGGTATAAATTCAAGGGCCGGTCAGCTTTATTTCGCTGCATACATGCAACTGATTAAACTAGCTTAACATAAGAAAAAGGGGCCGCTACAGCGGACGATCGACGACGGCTGCTGCATTTGGACCCGAGAGAGAGAGAGTGGAAGATTGTGCATAGAGGGGCGAGCGCGGATGCGCTCTTAAGCTCAGATGAGCGGCGGCACAACGGCCCCTCACCTAAACACATGTGTATGTATTTTTGTATGCATGTGATTATATTACACTTGCATTTGCATTTGTTCAAAAATGTATTAACTATTTACTATGGGTAGCGGGTATCTCAGGTATCTCACAGTCGAGCTCTCTCGACTGTAGCTTTCTTACTTGTTTATATGCATCTTTTTCTTATTTTTACCCTGAGTTGTTTGAATTATGATCTAAGTGAGGGTATTTATTTGTTTATTTATTTATATTCGCCAACGGAATAGCTAATCTGGCTACTACAACTTAAGATTAACGCTTCGTTATAATTGTTCAGTTGCAGCAGTATGTAGTCATAAGTATGATATTTAAGACACGACACACATAATGTAACAATTCGTCAGTCGCAGCGACATGCATTTATCGTAAATAAAGTATCAATTACCAGGTCAAGCGAATATGCATAGTCGGCTGAGACGAGGAAATGAGCTGGGGCAATGGTCTCAGTACCTAACGCTAACCCACATTTACAGTAACCGCACACTATTTCTTATACGTTATTTCTGTTAGCATAAGCACTTTTTTACCTATAAATATTGTTAAGTTTCATTAATAAAGTCAGTAAGAGTTCTACCTCAACAACGAGCTTTTATTCATGCATCAGAGGCTGTCGCTGTGTCTTCAGACCCTCAACCAACCAAACCGTCCACCTAGTTCCAAGTGCTAGTTGCGACAACAAACAGGCAATAGTTTATGCATTATCGGCCAGGCATCTAAGCCTCCTTACACATACATTTTGGTGACCCCGACGAACACGCTAACCGTGGACGTCAACCTCAGGAAATCCGTAACTCTTGGGATTGTCCTAACTTTTTCACTCGCCATAAAAACTATTTGGTGAGCCCTGACTCACAGGAAATTATCCTGAATACGTCAAACAAACAGGAAAGATTCGGTAACTATTGGGAATTTTCCAGAATTTTACTCTTGCCATAGAAAATTGGTGAGACCAACAGGGAAAGTTTCATCACTTCTGGAAACTTTCTTCTTTTTTGACACTGTCAAAAGCCTTCAAATCCTTTCTAGAGTTCTAGATTCTCCAAGTCTATTGACCATTTGTTAGTTCCTTCGATCATACACGGTTGCGAATAGGAGCGTATCCAGCTGTAAAGCGAATAAAAGACTCCCACCGGTCAGGAATTTAAACAATTGTCAATATGTCTAACAAGGAGGAGCAAGCAGTCAAAGAGACATTAGACTTGCAGGAAGAGATCAGTCAAGAGATCGCAAGGCTTATCCGCAACTTTAGAAAAGATTCGGCGGATAGAAAATTAAATCCAACATATTACCAAACAAAGTTGGCCGCAATCGATGAAGTATGGAATCGATTTGCGGAGAACGACAAAAATATTCCCGCAGCAAATAGAAGCGAAGTATATTTAAAGTTCTACGTCGACTGTCGTAAATCATACGACAAATACAGAAACATTATAGTCGACTCGATGGCTCAGAGCTCAAGTAATGCCCCAAATCAGGCAACCGCGAGCAATGGCCTGGAAACTGCAGACGTTGCAAGCTTAGCGCAACCTGCACGTAAACTTATATCAGCATGTCGGCGACAAAAAGCAATCGCCGACTCAATCAAACGGGCTCTGAAAGAATGTTCAGAGACCGGCAGGGCCGTATCAAGGAGTTCAATAAACTCATTGTGGTCCCAATACCAAGAGATCCATTTCTCAATCCATGAAGAGCACGAAGACCCGGTCAGGGAGGGATACGACATGCAGTCGTTCCTCCGACTAGAAAGGGAAGTACAGAAAGTCCTGGGGGCACAAACCAACACATCAAGCAATGAAGATGTACACTTGCCCAGAGTCAGCATCCCCAAGTTCGATGGGGATCTACTCAAATGGACGCAATTCTTCGATATGTTCAAATGCATGGTACATGACACCAACATGCCCACAGTCAGGAAGATGTGGTACCTTAAAACCACTGTGACTGGAGAGGCAGAGAGACTTATAAGGCATATCGATCTGAAAACGGAGAACTACATGAGCGCATGGGAAATACTAGTTGATGCATACAACAATCCCCGCCATGTAGCAGATACGATTCTCAATCGCCTTCTGCAACAACAAACAAACAGTGACGACCCAAGGTCACTAAAGGAGTTGTATATTACAACAATTGAGTCTCTGGCTTCATTAAAGGGACTAGGCATTGATGTATCCAGCTGGGATACACTCATAATAGCCATCTTAAAGCAAAAATTGGATCTTGCGAATAGAGCCCTATACGAACAATCGTTAGACGGCTCAAGAGAGCTTCAAGGGCTCGATACAATACTAAGTTTCCTGGACCAGCGAAGTCGAGTGCTGGGAACGGGCAAACGGGCAAAAAATCAACAGTAAAAAAGGGAGCAGAAGAGCGCATCTTGCACTTCTGCTAGCGCAGGAAGGCAGCCAGGTTGCCCCTTCTGCAAACGGAATCATTTGCTATACAAATGCAATGATTTCCGCAGCAAAACGGTAAACGATCGACTCAACTGGGTACTAAAACAACAACTGTGTGTGAACTGTTTTAACAGTAACCACAAGGCAAAGGATTGCCGAGGCCGTATGTGCTTTAAACGCGATAAAAAGCACCATACATTGCTGCATCAGGTGCGGCAACAGAGCCACAATCACCTTCTGTAGGAGCAGCAAGCAACAAAAGCTACAATTTGCTGGCCACAGTGAAGGTATTAGTCAAAGCAAGCAATGGTCAGGTGGCCACATTCCGAGCCTTGCTGGATTCAGGATCACAAATCAATCTGATCTCTGAACGAATGGCCTCCAAGTTCTCTCTGAAGCTACACAATGCGTGATTACGCATCGAGGGCATTGGAGGCAATCCGAAAACAAGTCGGGCTAGAGCAAATGTGCTCATGAAATCAATGCACAACGATTTCACTCAACAGGTAGAAGCCTTTGTTCTGCCACATATCATAGCTGACCAACCAGCTCATGATTTAAGTACATCCCATGTACACATTCCAACCAACGTCATCCTGGCTGATCCAAATTTTGACAAACCAGGAAAAATTGACATGCTTATCGGCGCAGAGCACTATTATTCATTGCTACTGCCAGATCAAAAGCAGATAAAACCAGAAGGCCCAATTCTCCAGAATACAAAGCTAGGATGGATTGTGGCCGGGAGAATGTCTGCTGAGCACGATTCAGTAGCACTTTGTGCGACGGCAACCACTGAAGAGGAGGTTGACACGCTGTTAGAGCGATTTTGGACACTAGAAAATCTAGACACCAAAGATAAGGCTCTGTCTCCAACTGAAGCACACTGCGAAACTCATTTCGCAGCAAACGTGCAATTTGCAATCGATGGGAAGTTCATTGTCAAGCTGCCATTTTCTGAAGAAACTTCAGCCCTGGGAGCATCTCAAAAAACAGCAACCAATAGGTTCTTGGCACTGGAGCGACGAATAACTCCAGAAGTCTGGAAAGGATACGTAGACTTCATGGAAGAATACGAACGTCTCGCACATATGAAGCTGGTACCTCCCACACACATACCATCGGATCATTACTTCATTCCACATCACTGTGTGTTGAAGCCCGAAAGCAGTACCACCAAACTGCGGGTAGTTTTCGATGCGTCCTGCAAAACGTCAAGTAATAAGTCACAAAATGACATACTATATTCTGGACCCACGGTACAGAGCGAACTATTCGCCATTCTGCTACGATTCCGCACCCATAGATATGTGTTTACCGCGGACATAGAAAAGATGTATCGCCAAGTATGGATGCATCCTGATAATCAGTTTCATCAGCTGATCGTATGGAGGAAGAAGGCCTCTGACGATCTGAAATTCTACAGACTAAAGACCGTCACGTACGGTACCACTTCAGCGCCATTCCTTGCTACAAAATGCTTGGATTATCTGGCTGAGAAAAATAAGAGGCAGTTCCCGCTTGGGTCAGCTATACTCAAGCATGATTTCTATGTGGACGACTGTCTTACAGGAGCAGACAGCATTCCAGAGGCGATCCAGATTCAGCAGGAATTGAACAAAATATTGCTGCCGTCCGGATTCAAGCTCCGAAAGTGGTGCTCCAATAACAATGATATACTGACCCAAATTCCGCGAGAAGCCTCAAGCCTCAACCATCACAAAACGGGTGGTCAGCTCAGAATCTTCGCAGTTATTCGATCCACTGGGATTATTTGCTCCGGTGGTCGTCAAGGCGAAGATGTTCATGCAAACGCTCTGGGAATTATGAGACGATGAGTTACCTCCACACTTTCAGCTGGACTGGAAAAACTACCGCTCTGACTTGCAAGCGCTAAATACTATGCAAATACCAAGGCATATATTTGAAGGAAGAGTGCCGGTCACGCAAGAGTTGCACACATTTGTCGATGCCTCGGAACGAGCATATGGAGCGGCAGTGTATGTACGAGCGACTTACAAAAATAATCAAGTATCAGTCCGGTTGCTATGCTCAAAGTCGAGAGTGGCGCCATCCGCCAAGGAGACTCTACCGCGGCTAGAATTATGTGCTGCAGTCTTGGGAGCTGAACTGACCCATAGAGTCAGAAAGGACCTACGTTTGCCTGAGGAAGGCATTGGGGTACTTCTGGACTGATTCCACAGTAGTCCTCTCCTGGATAAATGCGTCAGCATCCTCATACCACACGTTCGTGGCCAATCGAATAGCAAAAATACAAGCGGTGTCGCATCAAGCGCAATGGCGTCATGGGTCGTCCGCAAATAATCCAGCAGACGTACTGTCGAGAGGAATTGCCGCAAGCAAGTTAGCAGAACACAACCTGTGGCTATATGGACCCCTGTTTCTGCACGGCTCCCGAGACAAGTGGTCAAAAATACCGACCATCGATCCCATCGATCTGGAGCGTAAAGTAAAGCAAGTCAGCTTGCCAATCTGCCAAGATCAACTACGAAGCGAGCTATACAGTTGCAACAACAGCAACGCCTTCCACAAGTTGCAACGCATTGTAGCATATATGATGCGCTTTTGTCATAAACAGAACCGATCTCCTACGACTACGCTAAGTGTAGGCGAGATGGCTCACGCCAGAACGATCATCTTCAGCACGATTCAAAAAATTGAATTTAGTGCGGAGTATAAACAACTTCGCATCCACAGAACAGTGGACAGGAAAAGTTCAGACGTCTCGTTGTCTCCACTAATAGGGAATGACGGACTCATCAGAGTCGGAGGAAGGTTGGAAGAATCCAACCTTCCATATGCTGCCAAACATCAAATCTTGCTCCCGTACAATGATACGATTGTGAAGATGCTGCTACGAGAGATGCATGAGGAAAACATGCATTGCGGAGCACACGCATTGAAAGCCATAGCCAGACAACAATACTGGATTTTGAATGACAAAACGATGGCCAGGAGCATCATACACAGTTGTGGTAAATGCACAAGAGCACGGCCCAAATTAATGCAACAAATCATGGGTAACTTGTCGGCGGATCGAGTAACACAGGCTCGAACGTTCTCCAATTCTGGAGTCGACTATTGCGGTCCGTTTTGGATTCACCACAAGATCCGTGGGAAAAGGCCAGATAAAGCGTACATTGCAGTATTCTGCTGTTTCGCCACAAAGGCAGTACATCTGGAGTTGGTAAGCGACCTAACAACGGACGCTTTTCTAGCAGCTCTCCGACGATTCTTGGGCCGACGTGGAAAGTGTCAGACCATTCACTGTGACAACGCCACGAACTTTGTTGGTGCCAACAACCAATTAAAGGTACTGGAGGAAACGATTTTCACAGAGCAAGCCCAGAGCAGGATCATTAATCAGTGAAATAAGCAGCAGGTGGAGTTCAAGTTCATCCCATCGCGAGCACCGTCGTTTGGCGGGCTATGGGAAGCTGCTGTAAAATCAGCAAAAAGGCTATTAGTATCAGTCAAAGCCACAGCATCCTTAACACTTGAAGAGCTCAACACGGTGATCATTGAACTCATTCAAGGCCCCTCACCCCTATGTCAGCCGATCCAACAGATACTGCAGCACTCACTCCATGCCATTTTTTAATTGGCGAACCTCTAGTGGCACCACCCGATGCAAATCTTGCCCGACCGGAAAAAACGTTGGTCAAAAGATGGGAACTGGTATCCAGGCTTAAAAAATCGTTCTGGAATCAGTGGTCCATGGAGTACCTACAAGAGCTCCAGATGCGCACCAAGTGGAAAACTATGGCGCAGAATGTCAAGGAAGGATTGCTAGTACTGGTAAAGGAAGACAACGTACCGGTAATGAGCTGGCCCATGAAACGGATAGTGAAGACATATCCAGGCAAGGATAACCAAATCCGGGTCGTAGATGTAAAGAACGCATCAGGGATCTACAAAAGGGCAGTCACTTGTTTGGAGCCGTTAATAAAAGAAGAAGTAGCCACAAAACGGCCGCACAGCGCGAGCGCGGACACGGCGCAGGCAGAAGAAAGCCCTGTGCAAAAAAGGAAAGCATCATTTCCAATCCTCCCAACGTTACTGGCGATGCTACTAATCCTGCCGTTAGCAATGGGACAGTTAATCAACATAACTCGGTTTGCAAGCCAGCCAGGAATATTCTACGAACGGCTTGGCACATACAGAATGGCAATATCCGAATGGAAAATAATTGTATATTACGATTTAAAGCCATATTGGAGCGACATGGAAATATTGGCCAACGGGATAGCGGAACTGAAACACAAATGTTCAGAACTCCGAAACATCAATGCTTGTAGATCAGTGTCTGAGCATTTTCAACATGAATATAGCGAGCTGCAATCAGGAAATGAGTTGATCCGTCATTCCCGGCAACGAAGAGCACCACTTGAAATAGTCGGAAACGTAGCAAATTCACTATTTGGCGTTCTGGACTCAAGGTACGCCGATGACATGTCCAAGGTGATCAAGGAGGTCAAGTCCAATGACGACGTGTTAATGATGATCTTGAAAAATCATAGTCAGGACGAGCAATTCAGCCACTAACGATCGGATCAGAACACTAAAGAGCCAGATGGGTACAAGCAATCTGGAAAGAGGAAAGTACCAAGGCGACCACCTACAACAAGTGTTTATGAGTCTGACAACGCAACTAACGCTGGTGGCAACCGGATTGCAGCGGATGCAACGTGAGATAGCTAATGTGCTCACTGGCGTGCGCCATCGAACCATCAGTCCAAAACTAGTGTCTCCCAAGCAACTAAGGGAGCAACTGGATCAGATTCGGGAACATATCCCACCGGATCAACTGCTTCCAGTAGCATCGGCTAATATTATCCAGCTTTATAAAATTATGCATGCCGAAGGCACGACAACGAGCAGCCACGTCATCTTTAAGATATCGCTGCCACTGGCGTCTGTAACACAACAGGAAGTGTTCAGCATTATGGCGATCCCAACGTGGAAGGCTGCAAGCTGGCAGCAATTCAGGCTAACAACCGAAATCATAGCCGTCAATGCCCATAGAGATCAGTTCATGGGATTGACCAAGGATGAATTCAAGCAGTGTCTAGTGCTGCCACACGACGAGCACATCAGTTTCAACCATCAGCGTGGAAAATCGGTTTGAATTCCAGTTGTTTAATAACAAGACGAAAACTATCTGCGAGGTCTCCCAGTCGAGGGCCGAGCTGTGATGGTCAGCAACGCATCAGCAAAACAGGTGGATGTTTGCCACACGCAGGCACGTTGAACTTCAAGCGGTGTGCAAAGGAACATCGTTCACAGTGCACCTTAACGGAACAGGCTTGTTGTCACTGGCCCCAGGCTGCACTGCACGCAACTCAAAAATTAGTGTGAGCACATTCAGCACCATAGTCAGCGAAACTAAGGCTACATATATTCGTTTTGGCAATATCACAAGGATTGACCATAAGAAACCACCTGAGCCACGTCAAGGAACGGCAGCCAAGGAAGTCAACTTGGAGGAGCTGGGCACTTTGCAACACCAGTTGGACAAATTAAAGGAGACCACTTGGAAAGATCAGACCAGCGCGACTCAGCATCATCAAGTAGTCGCTTATATGGCCCTAGCAATGTCAATACTACTGAGCATTGCATGGGTTTTCAGACGAAGGGTCTGCAAATGGACACCAGCACGCCGGGCTCCCGAAATCAAGCAGAACACGGACCAGCCACCACCAGAACCTACCCCACGAAGTTTCACGTTCGACCTTAGCGAAAGTTGAACACTTGTTTAACGGCCGGGAGAATGTTCAGTCAAAGCAGTATGTAGTCATAAGTATGATATTTAAGACACGACACACATAATGTAACAATTCGTCAATCGCAGCGACATGCATTTATCGTAAATAAAGTATCAATTACCAGGTCAAGCGAATATGCATAGTCGGCTGAGACGAGGAAATGAGCTGGGGCAATGGTCTCAGTTCCTAACGCTAACCCACATTTACAGTAACCGCACACTATTTCTTATACGTTATTTCTGTTAGCATAAGCACTTTTGTACCTATAAATATTGTTAAGTTTCATTAATAAAGTCAGTAAGAGTTCTACCTCAACAACGAGCTTTTATTCATGCATCAGAGGCTGTCGCTGTGTCTTCAGACCCTAACCAACCAAACCGTCCACCTAGTTCCAAGTGCTAGTTGCGACAACAAACAGGCAATAGTTTATGCATTATCTGCCAGGCATCTAAGCCTCCTTACACATACATTTTGGTGACCCCGACGAACACGCTAACCGTGGACGTCAACCTCAGGAAATCCGTAACTCTTGGGATTGTCCTAACTTTTTCACTCGCCATAAAAACTATTTGGTGAGCCTTGACTCACAGGAAATTGTCCTAAATACGTCAAACCAACAGGAAAGATTCCGTAACTATTGGGAATTTTCCAGAATTTTACTCTTGCCATAGAAAATTGGTGAGACCAACAGGGAAAGTTTCATCACTTCTTGAAACTTTCTTCTTTTTTGACACTGTCAAAAGCCTTCAAATCCTTTCTAGAGTTCTAGATTCTCCAAGTCTATTGACCAGTTGTTAGTTCCTTCGACCATACACGGTTGCGAATAGGAGCGTATCCAGCTGTAAAGCGAATAAAAGACTCCCACCGGTCAGGAATTTAAACAATTGTCAATATGTCTAACAAGGAGGAGCAAGCAGTCAAAGAGACATTAGACTTGCAGGAAGAGATCAGTCAAGAGATCGCAAGGCTTATCCGCAAGTATAAAAAAGATTCAGCGGAAAGGAAACTAATTCCAACGTACTATACGACAAAGTTTGCCGCTTTCGATGAAGCATGGAATCGATTTGCGAAGAACGACAAAAATATTTCCGCAAAATATAGAACGGAAGAATATTTAAAGTTCTAAGCCTCCTTACACATACAATAATTATCAGAATCAAAATACAATTTCACAAGCTTCTTTATTTCATTCTTATTGGTGGTGGGGTCCAGAGGCATGCTGGAATTAATTTTATTTATAAGAATTAAAGCCCTAACTATAGGTTCATTAAAGGCATAGTTCGTTCTGCAGATAGGGGTAGAAAAGAGATCACGACTCCTCAAGCACCTACCGGGGACTCAAAAGCCTATACGACTCAACATGACAGGACAGTCAATTTTACCAGAAACCAAGTCACAGACAAACAAAAGCGACGCTACGTGTCCCCTATCACACAGTGACGAGAGATTTACAAGACGACATTTAGCAAGATAGGAAGGAACGGGGTCAAGGAAATTGAGGGATGAAAGGGCAAATGTATACACAGAACTAAGCAATGCAGCATCATAACAAGGGGAAGTTGTCACGAAATAATCTGCAAAGAGATTAACCACCTCAAAATCCGTCAATGCCAATGAACCATTAAACGCCATAGGAGAAGGGATATGGGAAGTAGATTTTTTTGGAGTTAACAAAATGCCAGAAGGATTTTGGGTTGCTGAAGAGTTTCCGCTCCACATCCGCTAAATACTGGTTATATAGAAATTTATTTAGAAATTCGAACTCTGCCTATATCTATCCCAATCCGCTGCATTTCCATGCTACCAAGGCAGCTTGTAAGAACCGTGAGCCCTCTTCTTTGCATACCTGTTAATGATGAGAGAAAGAGATGACAGAAAATTATCATAGCAGACCTCCAAATTACCATGTGACAGGACCTCCTCCTAGTTAACATTAGCGAAGTCATTTCGAATTGAACTTAGATTGCTAGCGTTAATAAATAAGGAGTAAAGGGGTGCCTTATAAGGGGAAAATATGTATATAAATAGTGAGATTAGCAAGGGCTGGTGATGCGCATCACACTCACAGACAGAGAATTATGGCTAAGAGCTAAATTCACGTTTAAATCTTAATTTACAAAAACTAAATCTAAAATCTTATTCACTCTATTGAATACATGGCTAATCTAGACCAATCCCAAGCTGAGAAGGTCATCAATGACTAAAATTTCGTGTGGCTGATGCAGGTTTCTAGGCACCATTGCCAGAGAGTCAGCATTTTGCACCCAGACCAGCGAGGAAAGGTTGAAATCGCTGAAGACACAGATGGACTGGGAATCAGCCAAGCCATTGCTTATGTGCGCAATATTATCCACATGCGACTTGTAGAGCCCAAAGATGCTGCAAGGCGGTATATAAGAAACCACCAGGAAGATAGTGTCGTTCCCTCCGATCAGGGGTTTCCCTGTGTGGCTGTGTGTTTACACAGCTGGTCCAAGATAGAGTCCTCATTGCAAAGGCGGACTGATGCGCAACTGAGACTACACTTGACCGCAATAAGAACGCCTCCTCCTCTGGAGCATTGAGTTCTTACCGCATCACGATCCTTGCGAAAAACTTGGTATAGATTTGGATCGAAAAACTCATTATCGAAGAAATCAATGTTGAGCCAGGTTTCCACTAATATGATGACATCAAAGTCCGAAAAAAAAACCTTCCGGCTGGGGCTATCACAGTACGCAGGTGACGAATGCGGCTCGGATCGTATGCGAGGTATCGGCAGCATCCACAGCATCCAGGGGGCCCATACCAACCGGCCCAGTCCAAGAGATAGCACTCAAGGGAGCCAAGCGGGCAGAGGGATGCACCGGTAGCGCCAATCGATTTAGCAGAGCCTTAAGAGAGTTAAGAGAAACAGTTCCCCCGATGCATCGCAAAAACCCACGACGTAGATAATCCCACGACGAGCCAGAAGTCGAAGCTGCATAAATCAGCTTAGTGGGCGCCGAGCTAGGCAGCTCACAAAGATGATGTTGTAGGTGCGTGGACAGAAGAAGCGGGGGCGGTGGCGGAAGCATAACTGCCGAGAACTCATCAGAGCTATCAGCGGTCGAGCACCGCCAAAGAAGTGGGAAATCTAACGGTGCACCAGAGCCCGAAGCAGCACAATGCAGCCCGGCAGCCGCCGAGCGCAGCAGCTCCTGAAGTAGATATTGAATAAGCGATGGCGGAGATTGCGGGGGCGGTGGCGACAGCATAAGCGCCAACTGCCCGTTTGAGAGTGCTACGGCTGAGCTCCGCCTGCAGCGAACATCTCACGAAAGGGACAGCTCAAGCTCAGGCTGGTGTTGTTGTAGGTGCGGTGATCAGCAGGCAATGGGTGAAGCTGTAGAGGGGGGTGAGGGTACCATAAGTGCTTTGACCTTAGTCCAAGCGGTAGTTCAAGATGAGCGGCATGGTAGCGATCCAAGCGAACTTCGACGCCAGCGGCGCCGATCACTGGGGGTTTTTTTTGCGAGTGGATAGGTGTAGAAGATCTTCCAGCTCCACCTAGCTCCACTATGGTGTCTTCCTTGTTTGTCCTCTCCCTGTAGACAAATCTTTTGACCTTAACAGACCACGGCCAGAATTCGTTACTGAAGACTGCTTCCAAGTACTGCTCTGGTACGCCGAGCTTAAAATTTACAAATTTTAATGAAGCAATATCCACATCTCTTTTTACCAATCTGAAGCATGGAATTGTCTTAGCATCTACCAGTAGCTCGTTGGATGCATAGGCGGATACCGCCTCAGGATCTGTAGCTGCACTTTCCCACATGCAAGTATTTGGTGCTGTGGAGAACTTGTAGATCGGTCGACGCAGGCGCAACTCCCACGACGGTCTTGTTTTCGCTGTTCAATTTCCTCATGTTCTTGCGATTATGAACCATGACAAAGTCAACCCCAAACACTTCAAAGTCTTTATAATGAAGTTCATCAATTTTCGATTACGAGTCGTTCGCAACGACACAGCCAAAAGCAAAAGTTTAATAACCTCCGTGGGCAGATCAACACAGGCACTATGATATACCCGACGGCAGAGAGAAGCGCAGCGAACAGCCTCAGTGTGACAAAGCTGGGCTGCAGAGATTTCTGTATTGCATTCGGCGCACAACATAGCGAAAGAAGCACATCCGAACGCTTTGACGCCTGACTGATGAATGATTACACAGGTCAACAAGAAAAAACAAAACTAGTTCGAAAATCAAAAAAATTTCTCACGTACCAATTTTGAGGAAATCGCCCTCAAAGTACCAAAAATGACCTATTTTAACACTTTTCAAACGCTAATAACACTTTTTGAGCCCTTTTTTTGCTATGTTGTAGCCCTGAAACTAGAACAAATTTTTTGGGAGTTACATCTGAGTCATCACATTTTGTACTGAGTTCCAGGGCTACAACATAGCTGCATAGCATAGCATAATAAAACTGACTGTTTTGAATGTGGGATGTCCAGTAACATAAGGATCTGAGCTCAACAGCGATCTGTGCATCAAATCTGTGTTTGTGTCAATCCGAGAAGACTTCCTGGTGTGCTGCGCATTGATTTTGTAGCCTGATGTCAAACACTGAAACGGACAGACGGACAGACGGACAGAAGGACAGACGGACATGGCTAGATCGACTCGGCTGTTGATCCTGATGGGTCGGAGATGTCTCCTTCACTGCGTTGCAAACTTCTGACTGAAATTATAATACCCTGCATGAAACAACTATGTAATGTAATATGCACACATATAAATATATCAGATATATAAATGCATACACAACCCACTGAACTAAGAATACTTAAATGCATTGAACGATTACACAACCCAAGGCCTCGGTCATAAACCTCAGCCGAAATATGAATCCCTCGCTGCGCATTTGCACCGCACGGAGAAAGTGCAGGTGTCAGCATAAATACACCGCGCGCGGATCTTACGTATGTATGTGCATATACCTCCGCGCTCCAGACTAAGCAAGCATAGCTATATACTTAAGAATACATAGCCGTCTTCCGCTGCCGCTGTGGACAGCGCGGCTATCAAACTTAGCTTTCTTTAGCCCTTAAGTAAATTTATAAAATAAGACTTACTTACGAGCTCTGAGCGGCAACTACAGCTGCTCAGCTCAGTATCTGAAATTGTTTAACCTTTATGAATTGAATAAAATTAATGAAGAAATAAGTATGCAAAAACCGACTAATTACACAGGTCAACAAGAAAAAGTACGGAGAATAAAACTTTCAGATTGTGAAAGATCTGAAACTAGAACAAATTTTTTGGCAGTTACATCTGAGTCATCACATTTTGTACTGAGTTCCAGGGCTACAACATAGCAAAAAAAGGGCTCAAAAAGCAGTTCAGAAAAAGCGATATAGCTCCTAAACATGACGTCCCAAATTCAGGGCCCATCTGAAATCTGAAAGGGGAAGGATTGGCCTTTCATTTAAGTCCACATTCAACTTTGGTACACGCGAGGTTTCAAAGCTATTAGCGTTTGAAAAGTGCCAAAATAGGTCATTTTTAGTACTTTGAGGGCGATTTCCTCAAAATTAGTACGTGAGAAATTTTTGATTTTCGAACTAGCAATATACAGACCGAGATCTTTCACAATCTGAAGGTTTTATTAACTGTACTTTTGTAAGGTAAATTTTTGTAGACCTGTGTTATTGTTAGCACATTGGCAGCTAACCGTAATTAATATAAATTTTAACCCTAATAAACGACACAGGTACTCACAAAACTAGACATTTTCTAGTGCCGACACATCCTGTATTTCAGAAATTCACAATCAGAATTGTATATTTTTTAGAGTCCACCATTATAATGTAGCAGGCCTATTAGGATTGGGAGTATCTGGTCTCTTTGGGATTACGCTTTCAAGAGACCGAGAGAGAAAGATCGACAGCTATAAACTTGGGTTGTTTGGGAAACTACGAAAGAATAAAGTTAAACAGAGTAAAGCTAAAGAAAAAAGAAATTTATTCTTTTTTAAACCTGAATAATAATAATAATAATAGTAATTTATTAAGCTGATAGTGATGTAAAGAGTAATGGATGCGGCAGAATTATGAAGTCGTCAACATAGACGCGGAATGCAGAAGAATTACCTTGTAAAAACGGGAATAACTTTTTTGCCATTTTCGGTTTGTAAAAAATTTGAAAGCATATTCCAGTTTTTTTCGTCATAGTTAACCGGAAAAGGCCCAATTTCCTCAGGATTGACAATTATAAACTGGTGTTGAGGTGGCATGTTAGAAATTCGAATTTGTTTTATTTTTTTCATCCATAAATATGAGCTGTTGAAAAAGTTAAGATCATCTTCTCGAATAAATAACAGGGGAATCCACCAAAGCATTTTATCTTGATCGGGAACATCATGAGGCCGTTCTCTTAGGTATACCTTTTGTTGTATTGTTGCGGTTCTTGATTCATAGTCTCTATTAATTTTTATAACCGGAAGTCGGGTTTGTTTTATCCACGACTCAGAAATTTCCAATATACTTAATTCATTATCAAGAGTCTTATCCGTTTTAGCTTGTTCAGATAGTGTATTCCACAGGTCAGGTCCCATATAGGACATATTTTTATATTCGGCAATAAATTTTCGTATTCCATTTTTAAATGATTCCATTCCCAATGCGTGTTTAAGCATTCTAATTGTTAGCTCAATTTTGTAAGAAGTTAACTCTTGTTTCATTCCTGTTATACGAGAATGAGGATATCGTTTGCTTAATTCATAGTATAATGAGTAAAGAATGGTCATGGGGTATTTTCCATTAAACTGAGCTTCTCCCTTGATCTAAAAAATAATTTATCAGTATTTTTAATTAGATAAATTTTTTATACGTAGCTTACTTCAATGACTAATTCAGACGCTAAAAAACTAATTAAAGCTTTATTTATATTTGCCTCAGTCCACCAATACGGAGAAATACACACACCAATCCACTGATACATAGTCTCTCTCATAATTTCAAAAATATCATTTTTTTGTAATTCAGACTCCCTAATGGGTATTAAAATAATATTATTTTGTTCTTAACAACTTTTAGGTAACTTACCTTACTATCAACATACCGTATTGGCTCATATAACGATATGTAGGAAGATCTGGAATTGCGATTACATCAATTTTTTCAAAAGGTAGAGATGCATTTACGAAATCCCTAATTCTTTCATGGACCATGTGGAATTTGCTTTGAACATCCTGGAAATATTAGTTCAAGGATTATACATTAAAAAGTGTAAATAAGGCTATTGTTCAGTCGCAGCAGTATGTAGTCATAACTATGGTATTTAAGACACGACACACATAATGTAACAATTCGTCAGTCGCAGCGACATGCATTTATCGTTGTAATGATGCGCTACGGCCGAGATGATCCTCAGCGGCCAGAGCCCCATCCAGAAACATTTGTTTTTGGAAACGCCAGTACATGGAGGTGCCGTTTCGTATAGAGAATTTTTTAAAGGGGTGGGTTTTGCCGGCGGCCACTGCAATTTGCGAACTCGGCCACACACACACCTACACAAATGCACATGCCCCTTATAGATTCCCTATTGCCCACGCTGGGCGGGACGAAACTGCCGGCTCTGGAGTCCAAGCGGCCGGACCCTCCACTACAGACTGGAGACGTGGCTCTGGAGTCCCAGCAGCTCGCTCCCGCGCCCACAATCCTGACCTAAAACCACGGCCTGGATTACCCAAGCACCGCGGCCCGGCGGCTCCGCCTGGTGTATCCACCGGCGGGCTGTCTCCCAGCTATGCCCCGTGACTCGCGGTAGCCCGCGTTCCGCCCGGCCTAATCCCTGTGGCGGCTCCCCGAGATTAGGCTAGGCATGGGAAGATCCCAGTGGCCGTCACCTCGCCAACGCCCGGAATTAATCTCATCAGCGTGGCGCGTCTGGTCCCGTCCTGCTTGACTCGCCGCCCTGGAGACCCAGCGGCGGACGAGGCGAGGAGGAGGGGGCCCAGAGGGTCGTGGTTTGGCTGGAGGAGTTAGGGAAAAATAATAATTTGCTTGACATTTGTTATACCTATTTCGTACACCTTTATTGTTCCTTAGTTTTCTGCGTGATTTGTTAAATTGAATTTTCCTACGTTCTGTTTTCCCTTTCCTTTTCCCTAGCCTGTGCACACACCCCGTTGTTATGTTTTGGGCCGGTGGCCGTGCTCACCGTTAGCCTGTGTCGTATCGTTTTCCTTTCCAGAAGCTTCTATGTCCGTGTCGTGTCCTGTTTTCCTTGTAGTCCTAGTGTATCCTTGTCCTTGTTTCTCTACTGCTGAGGGTCGTCGTCGGGTTTGGGTTCTTATTTGTCACTTGGCACTTGAAAGTTAACCTTATGGCTCGGTGGGTCCACCGCGAGTGATTAGCATATCATTTCGCGGATCTGATCTTGACCTAGATTCCGCATTCCGTGGTGGCAGCGCTGCCGCGATCGGTGGCACGCACTGTTCCGCATTCCTAGCATTCTTTTCGCTGTCCCTTTTCTTCTGCCGCTCGCAGGTGGCCTCTGCACAGTCCGCTCTCTTCTGCCACTGCCGGCGCAGCTGACCCTCTGCCGCGATTGAAGTTCGGCGAGCCCCTCTGCTGGCCTCTGATTGGCTGACCAGCGTTTCGTATACCGGAATGTGCCTCCGTCGGCCCATCCTGGTTCCTCGTCCCCCGTCGTAGGTTACGTCACGGCGACGACGTTACGTGGCCGGTGTGTGTGGCCTTACTCTAATTCCCTAACCTCCTACAAATTAACCCTAATTAATCCTATTATTTACAGCTTATCACTAATATATACAACTTAACCCTAATAACTTATACTAATACTATATATATTATTTATATCAATGTGACTATCGTCACACCCCCTTTACGTCCGGGTGGGGCGAAGTGTGACGCGCACTCGGCCGCGTAGATTCACCTGAACGCGAAGTCTCTGGCCCTGCTCCTCGCCCAGGCATCGGCAGACCCGTCGTCCCGGGACGGCTAGTCGGTCGTGGATTCGGTCCAACAGGCGGGCGGGTAGTCGACCCGTCGGCGTGTCCCATGTAGGCGGAGCCGGAACCCATGGTTCCCGTGGGGTAGCGGTGTTCCTCGGCCGTTCTCCGTCCTCATCTGAGGAGCCGCTAGGAGTGTCCTCCCATGGTGTGGCTCGGCGGCGTCCTGATCCACGCGGAGGGCTTGACTCCTGTCGCCGGGTGGCACGACACAGGATCTCCTGCGCCGCGGGGGTGGTGCTTCAGAGCGGTCCGGGTCCGAAAATAGGGATGTGTTGGTTTGGTGTCAAGGGCCTGCTGGGTGGGGAGTCGTGGGGGTCCAGTGCCCGCATCTCCGGGCTTGATGACCGTGGGCACGGTTGGTCTGACCCCGGTGTGTGGGGCCGGTAGTCCTCCCGCCACGGGCTGTAGGAGCGCTGGGCGCGCCTCGGGGGTGCCTCCTCCTCCGGGGGCGGTTCGGCTTCATCCCCGGGTATTGTCCCGCACTCGCCCAGAGGACTTGGCGTAGCCGTACGGGGCGTCGTCGGCCGATGGTCCTCCCGCCACGGGCTGTACACGAGGTCTCCGAAGGAGACGTCGCGGGGGCTGAGAGGGGGTATCTCCCCGAATCTCTCGCGGAGACCTCCTCCCCACCTCGTCGCAGCACTCCTGCAACTCGGCGATCTTCCGTGCGGTCTGGTCCTCGGCGTCGGAGCGTGGGGTCGGCCGGGGCGGTGTAGGCGATCTCTCTTTTTGCCGCTGCACCGGAGGGGTGGCCTCGTAACGGAAGGCTCCGAAACGCTCATCGGGCTCCACCTCCTCTTCCTCCTGCCTGGCATCCGGGCTCATAGGCTGCTAGCCGGTCTGTGGCTCATCCCCGTCGCGGATCGCCACCAAGAGCGGCGGGCCGGCGCGTAGGCGCGGGTCGCCCTGAGGTACCTGCCCCACGTCCACGAAAAGTAGTCGCATCGCCTTGTTGATCGGCGGCAGCGTCCGGGGGTCGTCTCCCGGGGTTGGGCGCCTTCGCTGGTCCATGTAGAGGTCCGCGAAGCGCTCCTCTATGTCCGCTGCTAGCCGGCTGAGGTTTCGCACGACCGGGGGCACTCCGTCCTGCCGGGCCGATGTCAGGGGCGGCGGCAGTAGCTGCGCTGTGACCTCTACTCGGGTGAGCGGGCGGTCCGCGGGCCACAAGTAAGTGGGCAGTCCCCGTCCTCATCCAGACTCCATGTCGTTGTCCTTGTTCTGTGGGGTGTAAAAAATATGATTAGTAGGTGTATTTTCCCTAGCACCCTACCTAACGGTGTGTCTTTTTTTTCCTAACGGCTGGATTTCCTAACACCCTACAATTCTCTCGTATGTTTCCTTCCTAAGTTTATTTCCCCCGGGTGCTCCTACCCGGCGGGCGGAGTGTTGGACAGGCGCACCTGTCACCAAGTGACTCCGTGAATCTCTGGCCCTTGGCCTGTTGAGAGGCTATTTATGCCTGTTCCTCCGTCATGGAGTCTTCTCCATCGTCCCGAATGGTTGTTCCTCATCCTCGTTGTCCTTATCCTGATGATATGGCTTCAGTTGGTTGAGGCTGGCGGTCCGCCGTCGTCGACTGCCGGGTATGTGCAGCTGCACAATGTTAGGCGATGGAAACTTGGCCACCTAGAACGGCGCATCATATTTCGCTGCCAATTTTGCTGCGAATCCTTCAGCCACGTTTGATAAGTGATGGCGCCGCACCAATACCAGTGATCCTACCGGCGGTCTCCAAGTCCGTCGGCGAAGATTATAGTGGCGACTCTGATCCGCGGATGCGCGATCAGCGTTGTTCCTAACCACCTCGAAGATGCTCTTCAGTCGCTCGCCACGCTCCGTTGGCGTTATCTCGGGGGTTCCTCGTCCCGGTGTAACCTCGTCATAAAGTGCGTGCGGCAGTCGTGGTTCCCTTCCTTGAACCAGGAAGGCTGGGCTGAATCCTGTCGTGTCGGAGATACTGCTGTTTATTGCCAGCGATATCTCGGGCAATAATTGGTCCCACTCGTTCTGCGAGTGTCCCTCTAGGTACTGCGCGATCATCGTCTTGATCGTCCGGTTGGCCCTTTCCGTGGGATTTTGCCTCGGTGTGTATGGGGCTGTATGCTGGAGTTCCATTCCCAGCATCTTGCAGAAGTTCCCGAACGATCTTCCCGTAAATTGGGTACCGTTGTCGCAGACAAACACCCTGGGCACGCCGAAACGGCTCAGGATCCGTTCCCTAAATGCGCGCTCTAGATGAGTTCCGGTGGCCTTTCGTAATGGTATCAACTCCACCCATTTACTGAAGGAGTGCAAGAAGACCAGGAGCATCGTGTTTCCTTGCTTTGAACGAGGCAAAGGTCCGACGAAATCCGCGCAGAGAACGTGGAATGGCTCCTCCACTTGCCGGGTGAACATTTTCCCTGCCGGCTTTTCCTGGCTGACTTTGAACCGTTGACAGCTCAGGCAGTGGCGTACGTAGCGGGCGACATCGCGAAAGAGTCCCGGCCAGTAGTATCGTTGGGAAATTCTATTGCTTGTCTTGCGAATTCCCAAGTGTCCGGCGGTGGGCGTATCGTGATTGTCCTGTAGAACCCGATGGCGATAGTCCGCTCCTACACACAACTTCCATGGTGTGTACTCCTCCTCCTGTGGCCGTAGCCCGATGCGGCGATAAAGCTGTCCGCTTTCCTCCCTGTAATCGGGGTACTTTGCCGGTTCAGTCCGAACTTTCTCCAACATCCTTGTGAGCCACTTACAGTTTGTTCCCTGTACCTGTGCTTGCTGCGCTACGGGCAGCGGTTGGCGTGAGAGAGCGTCGGCCACTAAGTTTTGGGCCCCTCTCCGGTAGTGAACATCGTATTGATACTGCAGCAGCTCGAGTGCCCAGCATGCGATTCGGCCGGTCGGGTTATCGATGGAGTTCAGCCACTTTAAGGCCTGATGATCCGTGATAACTTCAAAGCGATATCCTTCAACGTAACAGCGCATCTTCCTGATTGCCCATACGATGGCGAGACATTCCTTCTCGGTCACCGAATAGTTCCTTTCTGCGCCGTTCAGGCGACGGCTGGCATAGGCCACAACTCGTTCCTGTCCCTCGATGGTCTGCGTCAGAACGGCTCCGATGCCATATTCGCTGGCATCCGTTTGTAATACGAACTTCTGTTCGAAATCCGGGCAGACTAAGACGGGTGCCTCCGTTAGCTTTGTCTTCAACTCCTGGAAGGCCTGATCCTGCCTCGATGTCCAGTCCCATTTTTGGCCCATCTTCAGCAGCGATGTCATCGGTTCCACAACATCGGCGAAGTTGGGAACAAAGCGACGATACCAGGAAGCGATTCCCAGGCATCTCCGAAGTTCCTTTAGGCAAGTTGGCGGCTGCAACTCGCGGATCGCGGCCACTTTGTCCGGGTCCGTGTGAATTCCTTCTTCACTAATTACAAGCCCCAGGTAGGCGATGTGTCGCTGGAAAAAGTGACATTTTTCCTTGTTCAGCCGTAGATTGGCTCATCGTAGCCGGCGGAGCACTTCCCTCAGATTTGCTACGTGTTCCTCCAGAGTCGATCCAATGACGATGATGTCGTCCAAGTAAGCGAACGCGTGCGGTTCCATGTCTGGTCCTATGACCGTGTCCAAGGCTGTTGAAAAGTTGCCGGCGCCGAGTGAAGTCCAAAAGGCATGACTCGCCAGTGGAATAAACCTCGGCCCGGGATTGTGAAGGCTGTGCATTCCCGGCTCTCCTGAGCCACCGGGATTTGCCAGTATCCGTTCTTCAAGTCCAGCGTCGATATGTACTTTGCGTTTCGTAACCGCTCCAAGATCTGATGGATCCTTGGCAGCGGGTATGCATCCGGCACAGAGTTCTCGTTGAGTTGCCTATAATCGATACACATCCTAGCATCTCCGATCGCGGCGATCACAATGGGTGCACTGTGCGGGCTCTTCGACGGCTCGATGCGTCCATCCCTGAGCAGTTCGTCGATCTGCTTATCTATCACTGCCCTCATGGCCGGATTCCGTGGAAAATATCTCTGCTTTATCGGTCGGTCGTTACGCATGATGATCCGGTGCTCCGCGATGTGAGAGACTCCGGATAGGTTGTCGAATTTCTCTAATTCCTGCTCGAGGAATCCTTTTACCCATGGTTCTGGGTATTCTGACACGGGATGTGTCGGTTCGAGTGAGTCCAGCTCTTCCTCTGGGGCATGGTTCACTGAGTTGACGGTACCGCATAGAGACGCGTTTGGTTCCGGCGTTTCCTCGACGTGGTCCTGAAAACGGACACGTTTCTTGGAGGTGCGAAAAGGGTTTCGCTGCGCGGCGGTGGCATCAGCCACGGGTAAAACGTGTTTCCAGCTGGTCGTCGTATCTGTATCCCGACTTGTTGTCGCGGGCGTGCTCGAAGTCTGCTCTCGTGGTTGGTTCTGCCTAGTGCGTGGCTGTGGCACTGGCCGCTGTGCTTGTCGTTGTTCCTGATGGGTGGCAGTTGGCCCCTCCTGCGTAACCGTGTCCGATGATTCTTGCTGTCCAGAGCGTGGCTCTGCTGGTTGTTCCTCGTGCGTGGAGTGTGACTCCTGTTGTTCAGAGCATGGCTCTGTTCGTTGTCCTCGATGTATGGCAGCCGGCCCCTCCTAGGTAGGCCCCTCCCTCTGCTGTTCCTCGTGTATGGAGTGTGACTCCCTCCGCTGTTCCTCGTGTGTGGAGTGTGACTCCCTCTGCTGTCCCTCGTGTATGGAGCGTGACTCCGTCTGCTCAGAGCGTGGCTCTGCTATGTCTCCCGTCCTGGTGGACCTCGTCCGTGTCCGTGCCCACGGCGGCATCTCTTCTGCTTCCCTTGACGTCCGTGTCCGTGCCCACGGCGGCATCTCTTCTGCTTCCCTTGACGTCCGTGTCCGTGCCCACGGCAGCATCTCTTCTGCTTCCCTTGACGTCCGTGTCCGTGCCCACGGCGGCATTTTTTTTTTTTTTTTTTTAATTTTTTTTTTTTTTTCGACCGAGTCCCAACGAGGCCCACCTCCCGCCCAACCGACCGAGGGGCGCAGCCGCGTGACGTACGGCACGAACGCGTACTGGATAGACGCGAGAGAGGAAAAATAGAATAGAACGAGGAAAATTAGGATACACTACGGGCAAGTACTACAAGCAACACAGTTTTTAAGTTTTGAAGGCTTTCTACGCCTTCAATACTACTAAAAAGGCGATTGGAATCAGTACATAAAACCCTAAAGGGTTCATGTACTTCAAACTCACGCCTACAGTGGTTAACTACTAGGGGGATAAAATTTCTAGAAGAAAGACGGGGAACATGGAAATTGAGCTGCCCAAGTAGGTAGGGGCTCTCCACCTCGCCGTGAATAAGTTTATGTAGAAAGACGACGCCAAGCATCGTCCTACGGTTAGTTAAAGAGGGTAAATTAATTAGGAGAAGTCTACTAGAGTAAGACGGTAATCTAAGGTTAGCATCCCAGGGTAGGCCACGGAGGGCGAAAAGTAAAAACTTCTTTTGGACAGATTCGATGCGGCTACTATGGACTCCGTATTGAGGACTCCAGACGCACGAGCCATACTCCAATATAGGGCGTACTAACGAAGTATATAGGGTCTTCGTTACATAAGGAGAATCGAATTCCTTCGACCACCTTTTAATGAATCCAAGCATGCCGGCGGCTTTATTAACCATACAGGAAATATGTTCTGAGAACGAAAGTTTAGGGTCCAGGCGGAAACCTAGGTCATCAACAATAGTAATTCTTTCCAAAGAGCAATCGTTAAGCATATACGTGGCAGGGAGAAAAGTGGTGCGAGAAAATGTCATCAGTTTGCATTTAGAACTGTTGAGATGTAAATCGTTAGCATGGCACCATGCTTGAAAGTTATCGAGATCCGATTGTAGGTCAGATTGGCGTGAGCTGTCCCTATACTGCACGCAAAGTTTAACATCATCAGCATACATAAGTACTCTGAATTTGGTTAGAACCTGCGGCAAATCGTTGATAAACAATGTAAATAGTAGTGGTCCCAGTTGGCTACCCTGTGGGACGCCAGAAGTGACACTGAGGCTATTGGATAGAACATTTCTGAACAGAACCTTTTGGGACCTGTCACTTAGATAACTCGAAATCCACTTAAGAAGATCACTTGGAAACCCCAATGAATCGAGTTTCCTAACCAGAAGAGAATGATTAACCGAGTCGAAAGCTTTACTAAAGTCCGTGTAATTGACATCGGTTTGAAGGTTTTGTTGGAAACCCCTAATAACGAAAGAGGTGAGTTCCAGAAGATTGGTCGTGGTTGATCTTCGCCTCATAAATCCATGCTGACATGGAGAGATGACGGATCTGCATAGATGTTGCAAATGAGGAGTGATTACATTCTCGAAAAGTTTGGGGATTGCAGATAACTTAGAGATACCTCTATAGTTACTGGCATCCGACTTGCTACCTTTTTTGTGGAGAGGAATAACAAATGATTCCCTCCAAATAAGGGGAAATTCTGAGGATTCTAAAGATAAGGTAAACAATTTTAGAAGGGGGTTACACAGCGTCTCGGAGCAATACCTTAGCACAGAGCCCGGAATTCCATCAGGACCTGGTGAATATACTGGCTTAACACGTTGCAGATCAAGAATAAGTGAGCTTTCGTTTAAAATAGGACTGAAGATTAGGTTCGAACTGGGCATAGCTGGAGAAAATGAATGATCTGAAGATGTTGAGGGAGAATATGTGGTTTTAAAAAACTTAGCGAAGAGGTTGGCTATTGCTTGATCAGAATTTACAGTAATATTATTAAATGACAGCGAGGGAGGGTACAACGTGGGTTTACGTTTAGAGTTAACAAAGTTATAAAACTGTTTGGGGTCCTGCGTGAACTGGACCTTGCAACGAGTCAAATAATTTTTATAACACTGAGCGTTAAGCACGGTAAAGCTAGATCGAGCACTTAGATAGGATGAGAAAGCCGTTCTTGAACCAGTACGTTTATATTTATTATAAAGCCTAGATTTTACGTTTTTTAAACGTGTCAGCTCTTTGTTAAACCAGAGTGGTTTATTAGAGACCGACGGATAGGTTTCAGGAACACATAAGAAGAAAAATGAGTTCATGGCACTATAAAAGATATCAACGGCGGTTGCCATGTCTGAGCTCATGAAGAGATTAGACCAGTCAAATTCAGCTATTAAAGTGTTTAGCCTCTGATAGTCGGCCTTTCGGAAACAGCGGACTCTGTTTAACCTACTACCAGATGTCGTTGCTAAAACTGTCCCGGTGTCGATGGTCACATCGAAAGTAGGATGATAAGGATCTTCAGGTTGCGTCATTGGAGGAACTCTACTTAGGTTTACGCCAGCCGGATCTGAAACAAAGCATAGATCCAGTAAGCGGTTTAGAGAATTAAAGACATGGTTAACTTGAGATAAGGATAAATCAAACAAGCCATTTATAAGGTCATGCTGTGCAGCAGTCAGGAGAATATTAGACACACCGTCAGAAGACCAGTGAGCTCCAGGTATGTTGAGGTCACCCAAAGTCACCAATTGGTCCCTATCAGAAAGCCAGTTGGAAACTGCCTGAATTGCCGAAAGGTGTTTCCAATAAGTTGGCATTTCCGAAGATGGAGGAATATAAGAGCAGGTAACATATATACAGCTGCCTGTAAAAGATAATTAAACGCATATGAATTCAATGTCCAGAAATTCGTTAGATACCACCTGTTCCGAGATGAGGCAGGAGTCAACGGCAATTAAAACTCCACCACCACGCTGGACAATACGGTCTAATCTAATCAACCAGGTTTCAGTAAATACAATCACCTGAGATGCGAAAGAAAGACTATCCGAATACAATTTAGAGAGCTTACTGCGTAAGCCTCTAGTATTCTGATAGGAAAGTAGAAAGGAAGAGGTTAGTTTTTTGGGACAGAAGGTACGGCAGTGGACTCAGAGGATTGAGACGGCCTGGGCAGTTGTACTCCCGCAGGCCGAGTTCTCTTCTTTCGAGCCTCGTACTCCTTAACTATTACGTACTCGGGCCAGAAGTCACCCGAGCAAATAGTGTCAAAGAGTTGGGTTGAGACATTTATCTTAAAAGATGAAATGTCTCTGGCATACGAAAATTGAAATTTTTCCACCTTGATATGTCCGGCTTGGGTTTTGCCTTGTATAAAGGCTAGAACATCTTCCGATGCGAGATCAGGGGCAAGCCTCGAAACAAATATTGTTTTCGAAGGTGGGACTGCTGTGATGGTCTTGCGTAACGAATTGTTACCAACTACGGCCGGTATTCCGGGCATTGTTGGACCCTGGGTTGATTTATCTACGGAGATTTGCGGAGCCAAAGATTTGGGCTCCGCATCGGACACAACGGACGACGCGGAAATTGCTGGCTGAGCGGCTGCTTCAGATTCGGTAACCGGATCTTTCCTAGTTCCTGATCTCAGAACCATTGGAACGGGGACCAGGAGCTGTGGCGCAGGGGAGTGGCAGGAAATCGGTTGCTGCGTCTCACACAGTTGCTGTCGACCAGCAGCAGATTTTTTGCGTTTCGGCGACTCATTTAATAGCTTCATACTATTAAATTGAGCGTCAAGCGCGGAGAACATGTCACTCGCCTTGCGGAGAGTGGCCATGATCTCAGAAAATCCACTTCTGGTCTGACGCATGAAGGATGATATCTCCTTCTCAACCGGTCGACAGGCCTCACAGCAATAACGCAGGCCCTTTTTGCTGGACACTACGTCAGCTATTCGACCTGTCATCTCGATGCACTTAGCGTGCACTACTGCCTCGCAAAGCCAACAATGGAAACTGGGCTGGTCTGCCAAAATATTTTTTTGGCAGTTCTTAATTACACAGACAATATTTTGGGACATTTTCGCAAACCCTAGAACCACTGTGCACACTATCAGTACCAAAAAGCTAAGAGAGAGAGAGAGAACAAAAGAGCGCACGATTAAGAGAATGAGCAGCAGAAATCAACAAGAGCGATGAGAGCTATAACGGCTTAGTTGCAGCTAACAGCAAACGACACTCAAGCGGGGGAGAGAAAAATAAGTAAAAACGAGAAAAAGAATAAGGAGGAAAATAAGATAACCGTCTTAGCACAAACTAAAAAGTGATTATTAACACAAATTAATTACACAGAAAAGTGCATGCACGCGCGATAGCGAGACGGTATATAATTTTAAAAATTTAAGTGATGAATTCAGAGGAAACCCCGGTGGTTTACAATAAAATTAGCACAAAAATCGGAGCGCAAAACAAAAACACGACCGTCCGCTATGAAAGAGAGAGATCGAATCTCTTCTGCTTCTTCTGTTGTCAAGTGGAGGGCTTGTCCCCCGCACTGAATGGTGGCTCCGATTCCGCACAAGAAATCCATCCCTAACAGCACATCATCCAGCACGTCCGCCATCACTAGCAAGATGCTAGTGCCAGATGCTACGTGCTACGATTCCCGCAGTGGATATCTGCTGCTAGAGCCTTCGTAAGCTGTCGACAGGTCCCGTCGGCAAGCTTGACCTGTGTCCGTATCTCCCGTGTGTTATATGTATTGTCCAATTGTTTTGCTAAGTCCTCGCTGATGAAGCTGTGAGTAGCTCCGGTGTCCAGGGTGGCTACGAATCTTTGTCCCACCATGGTGATGGCGGCTTGGATGCGCCCCCTGCGTTGCTTGAGTATTATTTCTTCTAGTTGTTCGGGTTGGCTGGGTTCCTCGGGTGATTCCCGGTCACACGAGGCCCGTTGCCGTTTCCCGATGCCCGTCGTCGACAACATTCCATTGTCCGTATCTCCCGTCGTCCACAGTCCCAACAGAAACTTATTCTGGGGTTCCGGCAGTCCGCCGCGAAATGTCCAGGCTGTCCGCAGTTCCTGCATGCTTCTCGTACGTTTATCGGTGCTTGTCCCGATGGTGATGCCGTCGCTCGACCCATACTCGCATTCCTACTCATGAGTGGAGCCGGCGGCTGACGAGCCGTGCGATCCATGTTCATGTTGACAGCAGGCGGTGCCCGTGAGGGTATATCTCGATGATTCCTTGTTTGTTCGAGTTACCTCGTAGTCGACTACTAAGCGAGTTAATTTCCCCAGGGTACGAAAATCCTGTCTTCTTGTGAAGAGTCGGTACTCCGGCAGCATGTTGTCGTAAACACGCTCCAATTCACGCTCCGGTGTGAATCCTGCCCGACGCATTTGTAGGCGCAGGTCTACCAAGTATTCCTTGAAGGGCTCGTTAGGCCTCTGGAAGCGTGCTCTCGTCCTCCAACCGCTGGTAGTAGCGCGGTGGCAAGAAGAAATCCAAAAACTCCTTGCGTACTTCCGTCCAGGTGGCTTCTCGCAGTCCACTGGTCCTATACCAGTTTTCGGCGCGGCCGGTTAGTAACACGACTAAAGCTGCAGCCAGATACATCCGGTCGATCCGGCAGGTATCGGCCCGTTCCTCGATGTGCTCAATGAATCCGAGCGGATCCGTCGTCCCGTCGAACGAGAGTCCCCATCTGGTCACCCGATCCAGTAAGGCTCCCAGGTCCCCATGATAATTCGTCGTACGCGGTGGGTCCTCGGTCTTCGTCGGCAGGCGTCGTCCTGCGGCAGGCGATGTGCTCCGTGGCAGCAAAAGTGTAAGTGGTGCCGTCGGTGCTGCAGATCCCTGTGAGCTAGTTTCCGAGTCCAAGTACATCGGCGAAAGTAACTTCGCATCTCCGGTGGGGGCATTTCCAAAGTTTCTCTCTAGTTCCTCGAGACGAATTCGTACTCCTTCGTCGTGATCCGGTTGCCTTGCGAAATTGATCAGCCGCGATCGCTGTTCTTCCACGGTGCCTCCGCGTTCCAATCCGAATTCGAGGAGGATTGTCTCCAACTCCAGCTTCTTTCTATAGCTGATCCATGTAACTCCCATGTTGTCGTTGTTTTATTCCTCTAGTTTCCGATGCGTATGATTTCCTTTGCTGTTTCCTTAATATTAGTTTCCAATTCCTATTTTGTTATCTTGTTTGAATTCTTATTTCTCTGTTCCGGGTGTCTAATGTTTTAATTTTTCCTTTGTCTCCGCCTGTGGTTTTCCTTATTTATTATTTCCTACGTATGTTTTTCCTTCTTGCTCGTGGCGTTCTTAATGTTTATGTTTATTAGTTTTATTAGTTGGTATTATTATCTATTTACTTTAGTCGTTTATGATATATATTTTTCTTCATATATTTTCCTTTCATTATTTAATTGTGCTTAGTTTTATTTATTTTAGTTATTGTTAATTTTTTTTATTTTATTATTATTTTTATTTATTTTATTAATTGGTATTATTTTGTTTAGTTTATTTTTTTTTTTGTAGCCGGATATTTTATTTCTATTTATATTTCTACCTGTTCTTATGTTCTTATTTTTATTTTATTATTTAAACTTCTTCCTTTAGATTTGTTTTATTTTTATTTCTTTTTATTTTATTACTTGAATTTAAATTTTATTATTATTTATTTAAGTTTTATTTTATTATTTGAGTTTTATATTCGTTGGTTTGTTATAGGCTTATTATTTATTGATTTATTAAGCTAGTCCGATGTTTTCGTTATTAATTATCCCTAACCGATGCTTTCCTTGTACGATGATTCCTAATCGATGTTTCCTTGTTTCCTTGTCGATGTTATTCTAATTGTCCCGCGCGTTTTGATTTATTATTAATTTTTATTATTTATTTTATTATTTTGTTATTTATTATCCTTGCTGCTTCTGTTTTATCCTTGTTTTAAATTTTCCTTGGTATCCTTGTTTTTGTCCTTGTTTTAAATTTTCCTTGGTATCCTTGTTTTTAAGTTTTCGAATTATCTTCCCGATGTGTTCTTTGCGACAGAGTATTACTGAGTGTCATATTTCTAATCATAGGGCCAGTATATATACTTGCTCCCTGCCCTGATGGCAGCGCAAGCAAAAGCGGATCATTAGTATATATATACTATAATATGTGTATGTCAATTATGTAAATATGTGGATGTACTACAATGTCTACACCCGTCGCGTGATCTGCACGTGCAGCCTTCGGTTCTGCTCTGCTCTGCTCGGCAGAGGCAGCGATGCAACGTTTCTTTCTCTCTTCTTATTGTCTAAAAATGCGAATCTCGCTGCCTACTTTTGACGAGACTGTATTTCTCATGAATGGAATTTTCCTATTGCCCTTTTTGCTTTCCCCTTTTCGCTAACTTTGGGCAAAACAAGGTACCGTTTGGCGGCTGCATGTGCGTCGCTATTACGATTTTCTGGTCGTTTCTGTACATGCGTGTATGTATGTATGTATTTGGTGGCTGCACGTGTGTCGCAATTTCTGGCTTTGCCTATGCATACATATATGTATGTACACCCTCCGCTAAAAGTCTCTGTTGGGCCGGTGGGTCTTTAATCCACCGTAGTAGGTATTCCTACATCCTCCATGTCTTGACGGTCCCTGTTTACGGGCGCCATTCTGTAATGATGCGCTACGGCCGAGATGATCCTCAGCGGCCAGAGCCCCATCCAGAAACATTTGTTTTTGGAAACGCCAGTACATGGAGGTGCCGTTTCGTATAGAGAATTTTTTAAAGGGGTGGGTTTTGCCGGCGGCCACTGCAATTTGCGAACTCGGCCACACACACACCTACACAAATGCACATGCCCCTTATAGATTCCCTATTGCCCACGCTGGGCGGGACGAAACTGCCGGCTCTGGAGTCCCAGCGGCCGGACCCTCCACTACAGACTGGAGACGTGGCTCTGGAGTCCCAGCAGCTCGCTCCCGCGCCCACAATCCTGACCTAAAACCACGGCCTGGATTACCCAAGCACCGCGGCCCGGCGGCTCCGCCTGGTGTATCCACCGGCGGGCTGCCTCCCAGCTATGCCCCGTGACTCGCGGTAGCCCGCGTTCCGCCCGGCCTAATCCCTGTGGCGGCTCCCCGAGATTAGGCTAGGCATGGGAAGATCCCAGTGGCCGTCACCTCGCCAACGCCCGGAATTAATCTCAGCAGCGTGGCGCGTCTGGTCCCGTCCTGCTTGACTCGCCGCCCTGGAGACCCAGCGGCGGACGAGGCGAGGAGGAGGGGGCCCAGAGGGTCGTGGTTTGGCTGGAGGAGTTAGGGAAAAATAATAATTTGCTTGACATTTGTTATACCTATTTCGTACGCCTTTATTGTTCCTTAGTTTTCTGCGTGATTTGTTAAATTTAATTTTCCTACGTTCTGTTTTCCCTTTCCTTTTCCCTAGCCTGTGCACACACCCCGTTGTTATGTTTTGGGCCGGTGGCCGTGCTCACCGTTAGCCTGTGTCGTATCGTTTTCCTTTCCAGAAGCTTCTATGTCCGTGTCGTGTCCTGTTTTCCTCGTAGTCCTAGTGTATCCTTGTCCTTGTTTCTCTACTGCTGAGGGTCGTCGTCGGGTTTGGGTTCTTATTTGTCACTTGGCACTTGAAAGTTAACCTTATGGCTCGGTGGGTCCACCGCGAGTGATTAGCATATCATTTCGGGGATCTGATCTTGACCTAGATTCCGCATTCCGTGGTGGCAGCGCTGCCGCGATCGGTGGCACGCGCTGTTCCGCATTCCTAGCATTCTTTTCGCTGTCCCTTTTCTTCTGCCGCTCGCAGGTGGCCTCTGCACAGTCCGCTCTCTTCTGCCACTGCCGGCGCAGCTGACCCTCTGCCGCGATTGAAGTTCGGCGAGCCCCTCTGCTGTCCTCTGATTGGCTTACCAGCGTTTCGTATACCGGAATGTGCCTCCGTCGGCCCATCCTGGTTCCTCGTCCCCCGTCGTAGGTTACGTCACGGCGACGACGTTACGTGGCCGGTGTGTGTGGCCTTACTCTAATTCCCTAACCTCCTACAAATTAACCCTAATTAATCCTATTATTTACAGCTTATCACTAATATATACAACTTAACCCTAATAACTTATACTAATACTATATATATTATTTATATCAATATCAGCTTTTATTCGTGCATCAGAGGCTGTTGCTGTGTCTTCAGACCCTCAACCAACCCAACCGTCCACCTAGTTCCAAGTGCTAGTTGCGACAACAAAAGGCAATAGTTTGCACTATCTGCCAGGCATCTAAGCCTCCTTATACAAACAGCTATATTTTGAGGCATAGTAAGGTTTTACAATCTAGCGGTCGTCGATTTTTAAGCGAAAATCTAATTTTGGAAAGCAAACCAAATTAATTAATATAGGCTAAAACGTTTTTATATTATTAGTATTAGTATTAGTATTATTTCAGTCAGGAGTTTGCAACGCAGTGACGGAGATATTTCCGACCCTATAAAGTATATACATATATGCTTCATCAGGATCAAGTATTAAAGCTATCTGAATGAAGCTTTGCAGTATATATGTAAGTCGTAACGATCTGGATCTGACAATAACTGGATCTGATATAGCTGTCATATGAACGATCGGAAAATTTGTAGAAAACGAATTATAACTTTGCTAGTTTTCAACGTATTTTAATTTAGGTTGAGATTTGGCCATTTAATACAGTGTTTTAAATACTGTTGTAAGTTTCATTTCATATGATTTTGATTTTGTTTTTGCTTCTGAAAAATGCATAAGTCGCAGTCGAAGCAAATGTCAAAATCAAAAAGCGACAAAAATAAAAAATCAGCTGCAGTCGCCTCTGTTCGTTTTGTTGCTACCTGCTTTGCTGTTGCTTTCGAACATATGCATAAGTCGGTGCTGTCACTTTTGCCAAAAGTTCCAAATAGGGTCAGAAGTCACTGTCGCATAAGTCGCATTTGACTTTTTGCTACTTTTGATTTTTGTCGCTTTCGACTAGCAGCGTAAGTCTAAATTAGCCAGCATATATGTATGTACATACAAATCGTATAAGTTTTCAATCTTTAACAAATTCATTCAGTAGCGTAGCCGGCGACATTTCATTTATTACCTATGATTGTAAAGAATTATTTGTCAATTATTTATTTCGTACTCCTTGTACTTTTTTATTCATGTTTTTTATGTATCTCACTTATTTTTTAATTTTTACGAAAAAGAACAATAAATCAAAAAATAAATTAAAATAAAGAAAACATAAAAACAGTTTAAGTGTTGACAGTTTTTGTTCATATTCATTTTCAAATAGTGGCAAGGTGTCAATGGCCACATCTAAGAAACTGGGATTTAACTTCACCAACAATATGTTCTCAAGAACACCCTGGCTTAACCGATTGCGGTAGTCGGTAAGCACCAGTCTCAGAGTGGAGAATGCTCGTTCAATCGATACCTGTTATAAAATACATAAATAAATAACAAAACTTCAATTATTTATGCCATTTTAATTTACCTGAGTTGGCGGTACAGCAGAGCAAACATTACTTATCGCGTATAACTCCTGATCGGTATGCTGTTTACCTTTCCAATACGATAGCACGTCTATATCAATCCTTTGATACGACAGTTGAAGGTTTTCGATTTTTGTATATACGTCACCTGAACTGTTCACTTCCGTTCGCCTTGAGATAAATACGCTTCTAACAATGCATCTTCTTTATCAAAAAAGTAATTGTCCATTTGATTAAAACTGGAATTCGGAGTTGAGCACATATAGCCAAGAGGGCTTAGACTGTATAATCTGTCCCAAATAGACTTATAGCGTCACTTTTTTGTTGCGCTGACAAGATATGTTGAAAGCGAGGATCCAGGAATAAGCAAGCAACTACGAATTTTTTATTTAACATTGTTTTTGTTCGTATTTCTAAAGAATTCAAAATTTTATTTCCCATACTTTTTGTTAAATCCTGACTTGCATCCTTTACCATTTTTTCTGTGGATATTTTAAGCTTTAACCACTGAGCGTAATGATGAAATCCCAAAACGAGGAATCCATGTCGAAATTTTCATCATCGGTTTTGTTTTTGACTGATTCAATTTTTATACCCTTGCAGGGTATTATAGTTTCAGTCAGAAGTTTGCAACGCAGGGAAGGAGACATCTCCGACCCTATAAAGTATATATATTCTTGATCAGGATCAACAGCCGAGTCGATCAAGCCATGTCCGTCTGTCCGTTTCTACGCAAACTAGTCCCTCAGTTTTAAAGCTATCTGAATGAAACTTTGCAGTTAGGCTTCTATATACTCTCACTCGTACATATGTCGGAACGGGCCGGATCGGACGATTATATCATATAGCTGCCATAGGAACAATCGGAAAAATCTACGAAAAAAGTTATAACTTTGTCAGTTTTCAACCAATTTTCACCAAATTTGATATTTGGTCATTTAATATTATTTCCGAATTTAATTAATTTAATTAATTTAATTTCATGAAAATCGGCTTACTATATCCTATAGCTTTCATAGGAACAATCAGGAAAATAAAAAATCATAGCTTAGCCGTGTTTCAAACCATTGCCATCAAATTTGAGATTTTGCAACTAATTATTATTTCAGAATTTCGGTTTGAATTTTTTGTTTAAATTCTGCAAGGGTATACTTCGGTGAGCCGAAGTTAGCTTCCTTTCTTGTTGTTAATAAGTCCTTAGCTTCCAACAAGTTTTGTAACATTGTGTAGGTAGATCCCCACCTGGTTGGACAATCTAGTTTTTGCACTTTCAAATTTTTGAGCTCCAATGTTTCGCGATGGATGATTTCCTTATATAATTTGTCAAATTTCGACAATTAAATAAGAACTTTACAATGTCCGGTGATTTATTCACATCAAGTGCAACCAGCTGTGCTGTATGTGGAGCACAACGACAAACTTGAATACAAGTAAGAAATCTACAGTCGAGTGACGGACAAATGCAAATGCAAGTGTAATATAATCACATGCATACAAAAATATATACACATGTATCTATGTGTGTAAAAACGCGTTATTATTGCATTTAAGCGGCTAATAATTATTAGCATTTATTACAATTGCTTCTCGAATATCTTATAAGATTCTTTTCCGAACACAACCAAGAACGGATAAGAATATTTAGTTGGTCTAATTGGTCAACCAAATGAGGCATGCTGCCAGCAGCCGTTTGTGGCCATACCAAATTATTTCTTTTTCTTCTTCCAAAGTCCGATGCGTCAGCTGGTCGTCGCCTTCCTGGCTATGTTGACGCTCCCTCGCTGGAATAAGAGGCGGCCTGCCCCTCACACTTGTTGACACTGCTGCAATTGTCCTGGGCCTATGGGCTCAGGCGGTACCGGTGCTGGTCTTCGCACAGGTTTTTGGTACAGGTGTACTCGCAGTACGGCGAGTATAGCGGTCCCTCGCAGTCGTTGGGGCACTTCTTTTCCAATTTTGGTATTTCTATTTTCTGCGGTGGAGTTGTTTTTTTATAAGGCTGCGCAAGGTTTTTAATTGCAGTGTAGGTGGATGTGTGTGTGGTTAAGGTTAGATTTTTTTCTCATTCAGTAAATTTTTTATGTGTTCGACTTCGGCATGGATTTTTACCGAGTCACAGTTCCAGTACCAGTTCACATTACTTCCGCTTCAGTAATTCGGCCTTTCTGGCCTTTAATCTTTTCACCACACCACAACGCTTAGCACACATCACACTCTACTCACTGCGATCCTTTGTTTTCTTTTCCTCGTCGGCTCTTGCGACTGTCAATTTCCTTCGCGCCATAATGTTTTAGTAGTTTGGTCCTTTCGTTGGCCTCGATTTCATTCAATCATCGATGTCACGGTCGCCATGTACAGATTTAATTGCTCCGCTCCAGGTTCCATCAATAATTAGTCGGTTTTTGCATATTTAGTTCTTCAATAATTTTATTCAATTCATAAAGGTTAAACAATTTCAGATACTGAGCTGAGAAGCTGTAGTTGCCGCTCAGAGCTCGTAAGTAAGTCTTATTTTATAAATTTTCTTAAGGGCTAAAGAAAGCTAAGTTTGATAGCCGCGCTGTCCACAGCGGCAGCGGAAGACGGCTATGTATTCTTAAGTATATAGCAATGCTTGCTTAGTCTGGAGCGCGGAGGTATATGCACATACATACGTAAGATCCGCGCGCGGTGCATTTATGCTGACACCTGCACTTTCTCCGTGCGGTGCAAATGCGCAGCGAGGGATTCATATTTCGGCTGAGGTTTATGGCCGAGGCCTTGGGTTGTGTAATCGTTCAATGCATTTAAGTATTCTTAGTGCAGTGGGTTGTGTATGCATTTATATATCTGATATATTTATATGTGTGCATATTACATTACATAGTTGTTTCATGCACGGTATTATAATTTCAGTCAGAAGTTTGCAACGCAGTGAAGGAGACATCTCCGACCCTATAAAGTATATATATAGATCAGGATCAACAGCCGAGTCAATCTAGCTATGTCCGTTTGTCCGTCTGTCCGATTATACGTAAACTAGTCCCTCAGTTTTAAAGCTATATGAATGAAACTTTGTAGTTAGTCTTCTAGGTACTCTCACTCGTACATAAGTCGGAACGGGTCGGATCGGACGACTATATCATATAGCTGCCATAGGAACAATCGAAAAATCTTCGAAAAAAAATTATAATATATATATATATATTTGATATTTGCCCATTTAGTATTATTTCCGAATTTCGGGTTTAATTTCATGAAAATCGGCTGACTATATCCTATAGCTTCCATAGGAACAATCAGGAAAATTATAACTTTGTCAGTTTTCAACCAATTTTCACCAAATTTGATATTTGGCAACTACTTATTATTTAAAAATTTTGGTTTTAATTTTTTGTTTAAATTCTGCAAGGGTATACAAACTTCGGTGAGCCGAAGTTAGCTTCCTTTCTTGTTTTACATTTACTTTACAAAAAATTCTTGTAAAATTGAGCGACCTCAAAGTTGTCCGATTATTATACATTTTTATATATACATTTTTACAAAGTAAATGAGCCAAAATAAATTGCAAATTATGACTAAAGTTAATAACCCAATTAATGTTAGTAGAAGGACGCTTAAGGAGGTGGACCTCCACCGCCAATGTAATTAACAAGATTGAAAACTAATCCTTAAATATGGAGATAACGAACATTTTGTTAGCTTTTATTGTCTTTATTATGAGCGCATTCATTTTGTACAAGGCCTATAGATATCACAAAAAATGCATATCAAAAAGAGCCATAGCTAAAAGCCAGGCAAACAATCTGGATAAAATTAAAAAAAAAAAAAACAAAAGCGCCAACAAGAATTACAAACAAGATGTTCTAAAAAAACTAAATCATACTTTACAAGGTGACATACAAATGTATTTCCAATATCACTCCACTCCAGACCTCTTTGAGTAAAGACGTGCAACTGCGACAATCAAAACCACCAGCGACAAGTGCTTATCAACAAACTTTTTGAAAAACAAACAAGTGAACAAAAGAGACACGCAAAAATCAGAAACAACAAATAGTCACGTGATCACAACAACCACAAGCAGGGGTTCGCCCCAACAACAACAGTATGTTACCGCCAGACAAAAACAAACTTTTTTCCAAAAACTCAAGCACAATTAGCGAACAAAAATATATAATTATAAAAAGAAAAGACAATACATCCCTAGAAACTGCGAACCCATTCATTATAAAAAAATCAGTTGACTACATCTGCGGAGGTGAAGTTGAAAAATGCAAACTAACAAGAGCAGGAACACTACTAGTGAAAACAAAAAACATCCAACAAGCCGACAAACTTCTTAAAATTAAAAAAATTGGTGAAATAGACGTAGAAGCGAACGAACACAAGAGCCTAAACGAGACCAAGGGTGTAATATATTGTAATGTGCTTAGAAATATATCTGAAGAAGAAATTCTATTCGAGCTAAGATCCCAAAAAGTTTCTGAAGTCTACAAATGGACAAAATTGGTTGACCAAAAACGAATCCCACAAGGTCTTATTACACTAACTTTTGCCTCAACCAATCTCCCAGAAAAGGTAATGATCGGCTACGAAGTCGTGTTCACTCGCCCATACATACCACGCCCAATGCAATGCAGAAAATGTCTCCGTTTCAACCACCCTCAAACATTCTGTAAACAAGATAGCCCTACATGCAAAAACTGCTCAGAAACCACACACACAAACGATAATATTGAATGTAGACAGGCACCTAAATGCATTAACTGCAAAAACAACCACTCCTCCATGGACAGAAAATGCCCATTTTTCATTAAGGAACGGGAGCTTATAGCCATCAGGATCACCGAAAAGGTAGACCACAAAACCGCCCGTTCTATATACTATACACGCCACAACCCAACCCAAGAAACATCTTATTCCGAAACCCTCAAAAACCCAACACCAACAGTAAGCCCCCCAAAAGCAAAAGAACCCCAAGACCAAAACAAAGAAATAAACAACTATAACCCAAGAGCAATAGATGATTTAATCAAAGATATAGACAAAAAACTCGAACAGGCTAAAACAACAAGGCGAACCTCCATAACTTACGACCTCTATGATGATGAAGAAATGAACTCCCTGACTGATCACAACTCACAAATCCCCTCGACATCGACAAGCGACCGCGTACTCAGAAGCAAAACCAAAGATACAACTGCCCTAACTAAAACACTCAAAGCTAAAGACCAAAAACATAACTCTTACAACCCGAACACTATAAGACAAACACAAAAAAAACTTTAAATTATGTCTTTAAAAATATTGCAATGGAACATAAAGGGTTATGTAAATAACTACAACCAACTACTACTACTTATCAAAATACATACTCCACACATTATCTCACTACAAGAAACACACATTCAACTCTTTCACAGCCTACCGATACCAATAAACTACAATATATTAACTAATATTCCATCTAACAGATTTGGAGGAGTAGCCCTGCTAATCCACAAATCAATTCAGCACACACAAATCAACATTAACGAAGACATAGAAGCAATAGCAGCAGAAATAAAATCCAAGCAAAAATTCAATATTTACTCCATTTACACCTCACCCAACAAATCTTTTTCACGCAATAATCTGAACAACGTACTGAACATCAACAACGAATTAGTCATGATAACAGGAGATTTTAATAGCTGGCATCAAAACTGGGGATCCCCACAACCTAACACAAGAGGCAAGATAATAGCAAAGTTTATTGAACAATCACAACTTACCCTTTTAAACAACAAATCACCAACACACTATACTACACACAACACATTCACCCACATAGACCTTAGCTTCTGTTCTCCTTCACTCACACCGCTCACAACCTGGAACCCGATAGATGACCTCTATGGAAGTGATCATTTCCCAATCCTCATTACAGTCTTTCCAATCGACACCATTATCAACAAAAAGAAACCAATTTTTAAAACAAATGAAGCAAACTGGATAAAATTTGCAATACACACACACAACACTAACAACTTATACCCTACATCATCTAACATAAACAAAGAAGCAGCACTTATTAACAAAATAATTATACAAAGCGCACACTATACAATACCACAGACATTACCCAACAGACACTCACGCACAGTTCCTTGGTGGAATAAAAAGTTAGCAGACTTACACACAATGAAGAACAACCCAAGAAACGATCATAGAATACAGGAAAGCAAACGCACTCTTGAAGAGAGAAATTAAAATTAGAAAAAAAGAATCCACAACCAAATTCACATCATCCATCCAAACAAACACTCCTACAAATAAGATCTGGAACAACATACGGCGATTTTGCGGTCTTAACCCTGTAAAACAAATACATTGCATAAAAATCAACAACAACGAATCTACCAACGACAAAAACAAAATAGCCACCTTGCTCGCAGAACACTGGTCCAATCTCTCCAAAGACACAAACTTCAGTCAGTCCTCAATCATACACCATCCCCCTCAGCCACAGAAATAGACAAACCCATAGCCAAAATCGAACTAACTATTGCTCTCCAATCCCTCAAAAGCACAACACCAGGAATAAACCGAATATCATACCCGATGATAAAAAACAGCTCAACAACAGTTCAAAACAGAATACTTTCTCACTTTAACCAGATCCTCAATAATCACATACCACAGTCATACAAAACCAGCCTTATTATACCCATACTAAAGCCCGAAAAAGATAAGACCGATATCGCCTCCTACCGACCCATCTCACTCAATTGCTGTCTGGGGAAACACTGGACAAAATAATAGCAAACAGATTGTGGTGGTTCCTAACCAACGACAAACTTCTACACCCAAATCAGTTCGGCTTCAAGAAAGGCAAATCGACTTCGGATAATCTGCTCTATGCAGATCACATCATCACGAAGGCGCTTAACAACAGGAAGCATACCTCACTCATCTCTCTTGACTTTGCAAGAGCTTTTGATCGAAAAGATAACAGTCAGAATAGGGACACACAACTCACACATCTACCCCTTGGAAAACGGCATCCCACAAGGATCCCCACTTTCAGTAGTTTTGTTTTTAATTGCCTTCAACAAGCTAGCCAACATCCTTACCATCTACAAACAAATCCACTTCAGCGCATACTCAGACGATTTCCTTTTAATAATCAATCTAAAAAACAAGAAAAACACAACAGTCAACCTAAACCATCTTTTTAGGAAAATAGATCTCTGGGGAAACTACTCAGGCGCATCTCTTTCGCAAACCAAATGCCAACACCTACACATCTGCAAGAAACAGAGATGCATCTGCACAATTATAACACAGAACTCTAGCATAAAGAACGTTACATCACTTAAAATACTCGGACTAACCATGAACAACAAATACAACTGGAGCTCACACATCACCCCTCTCATACCATCACTTTCCAACAAACTCAACATAATAAAATGCCTGGCCAGCCCAAAATTTAACTGCAACACTAACACTCTACTAAATATTACAAAAGCCATACTCATATCCAAAATCGACTACGCACTTCAGACATACGGATACGCCCCAAAAAATACGCTAAACAAACTAAAAACGACAATAAATGCAGCACTAAGGCTAGTTTTAGGGGCCTTCCGCACCACACCTACACACAACCTGCTTTACGAAACCAACACACCAACAATTGAACAAAAACGTGACCACCTGACAACCAAACTATTTAAAAACCTTATGCACTCCAAAGATACACCGATACACAAATACATTAAACCAAAAACAAGAAACCGGAAATGGACCTTAACACTAGAACGCACATTAGAAAAATGTCAACTACATAGCATACCCTTCCAATCAACGAAATTATACAAATCAAAACCACCATGGCAACTACCACAAAACCTAATCAACACCTCACTGCACAACTACAAAAAAACCAACACTTCACCAGAAACTTTCCAAAAACTTTTTTACGAAACAAAGGAAACCTACAAAAACCATTCATTTATCTACACGGACGGATCTAAGCAAAATTCAATAACTACATTCGCTATAACAACTGAAACAGAAACACTACATTACGGCAGCTTGCCACCTTACTCCTCCATCCTAACAGCAGAAATGATCGGTATCCTCGAAGCCGTCAAAATCGCGATGAACAAGAGAGGAAAGTTTGTTATTTGCTCCGACTCTCTGGGAGCAATAGAAGCAATCCGCAGCCCATTAAACCACAACAATTACCCCGCACACATCAAATCACAATTACAACTGAAACAGCCAAAAATAAAAATCTTGTGGATCCCGGGACACTCTAACATAAACGGAAACGAACTAGCAGACAAAACAGCAAAAGAGGCAACAAAAATGCCACTAATATATACTCCCAATGTAAACATAAAAGACATCAACAAATTCCTGAAAACACAACTAATGAAGAGAACGAGACATTAATAAATAAATGCAACACATGGTACAAAAACATCAACACCAACAACATCCACACATCGACATTCTCGAACATAACTCAAGAAAAAATTAGCAGAATCGACCAAATTAAATTTATAAGACTCAGATTAGGACATACAAACATAACACACAAACACCTCCTTGATGCCAACACCACACGCAGCTGCCCCCTTTGCCAATCGTCGACTCCCGTAAACATGGAACACATACTAGACTCATGCCCAGAAATTACACAGATCAAGCAACATATACTTAAAAATCGTACAGCCATTGACTATCTTAAATATCCCACAACAGAAAATATAATAACGATAATAGAATTCATAAAAAAATCAAATTTATACAATATAATCTAAAATCAACAAGAAAAACAACTACTTCAAAATTTCCTTATTGTCTCACAAATACATATATGTACATATACTATAAAATTGCGTAGTCGAAGGTCTCGTAGCTAGCACTACAACCCAATGTTAGTATTAGTTTTGTAAGCTATACTATCATCTTTAATAAATAAATAAATAAAATAAAATTTCCAATATATGTATATCCATATAATGATATATTATTAAAAAAAAAACAAAATACAAAATACAAAATACAAATACACACAAAATACATTTTAATCATTAATCATTATTGCATAAGATATGCAATAGATAACGCTAATAAAAGACATATATATATATATATATATACTGGATTGCTACATATTTATCTAACCGTACTCAGAGAGTTGCTTTCAAGGGCTCATTCTCGGATCTAGTTTACGTGACTTCAGGTGTTCCACAAGGGAGCCATCTCGGACCTCTTCTTTTTGCAATTTTCATCAATGACTTGCCAATGTTGTTGCTCATTCTCAGGTAATGATGTACGCTGATGATGTAAAACTATGCTTGCCTCTGACTAACTCTGAGTCTCATTTGCTTTTACAAACTGACCTGAATAACATGCAATCTTGGTGCATCAACAATCTGCTGTTTCTTAATAATTCAAAATGCAAATCTATGTCATTTTATCGGAAAAACTGTTACCTTGTCAATTATTACTTAGAGACTGGTGCTCTTGAACGCATCAGTTCAGTTACAGACCTTGGAGTTTTGTTTACACACAACTTGAATTTCAATGATCACATAAGTTTAACTGTTGGTAAAGCTAAGGGTGTCTTCGCTTTTGTTAAGCGCTGGTCCAAGGAGTTTGATGATCCCTATACCACCAAACTCCTATTTGCTTCTCTTGTTCGTCCTATTTTGGAATACTGCTCTTGTGTTTGGTCACCCCAGTACGCGAAATATCAGGATCTAATAGAATCGGTGCAGAAATAATTCCTCCTGTTTGCTCTTCGTGGTTTAAACTGGGATCCACATCGTCGTCTGCCTTCCTACTTAGACAGACTGCGGCTTTTAGGCCTGCCTACGCTTAAGGACCGTCGGACCTGCCATGGTGTAATGTTCATGCACAAACTCATCAATGGTCATATTTCATCAAATTACCTTTTAAACCTTATAAGGCTCTCGGTTCCTACAAGGCCTTCCCGTCACTTTCGACCTATCGCCCTGGAGGTCTGTAGGACAAACCTCGATATGTATGAGCCTTTTCGTGTTTTATGTTCTTTGTATAATGAGAATTACCATTTGTTACATGTTGAGATGTCCTTAGATTGTAATTCAGCTTGTATTTTACGATACCTATCCTTACCTCCGACCACCTGATGTGAGTCGGAGCACATCCTTAAAAAACACTCCCTTCTTGGTCAGAGGTAAGTGTACGGCCTTATATGGCAGCTATTTGCCATTTTTTTCAATAAATAAAAAAAAAAAATATATATATATATATATATATATATATATGTATACAGAATTGGGATAATAACAAATATTATGATGGATGAGGATAGGCTGATTGGATAGTTAAAGAAAAATTGTCTACACTTGCAGAAACTTTTCGAATAAGAACAATAAGGGCATCGAAAAAAATGATGTTACTACAAATACTGAGGGCCATAGGTTCAGGAGAGTTAGATTGTACATCTGAGTACCCAAAAGAAAAAATATCTTCAATGTTCAAGAGCTTTCAAATGATAGCCCTCAAAGATTTAGCTTGGGAGGTACTGTTTGCTAAGCAAATATGTTATACCATCAAAGGAAGTAAGAAACAAACAAGAAAAGGTATAAGAGTATAAGGATAGATGTATATGAGTAATTGTACCTTACAAGAAAGCAAAATAAAATAAAACAAAACAAATATATATTATCATTTGTATTTTTACTGTAATGGGCAAAATCAGTAATGGACTGGAAGGACATATATGACGAGTAAAAGCAAATAAAAGTCGAATTCGATAAGTCACTGACGCAAAACCGTCAAATCCAGGAAAATACAGTAAAAAAACACGCATGTATATTAGTAAAGTGCTTTAATGACGCACGAGTACTAATACATGACCAACGAGAAAGATTAACTAACGGTCATTGGTCTAGGGTATCAAAATTCCTAACCAGACTTCGAGTAAATCTAATCGCGATCAAGCAAAAATTTGGCCTTGATATATATGTCCCTACTATCCTCAACACCTCGATATCAGTTATAACTGACGACGAGCCGGAATCAGCAGAACCGCCCGGTGACGAGGAGGTAGACTTAAAAGAATCAGAAGGGATAGATTAAGAATCTGAAGAACTTGAACTTGAACCCAAAATATAGGATCAAGATTTGAACAATCTCACCATTCCTGCCGTATATATAGTACCAGCAGAGGAAGAGAAAGAAAAAAAATCAGATTCGCTATCTTCCTATGATGGCAGACCCAGTCTTACAGCGAGCCTACATTAAGGACATATCCAGAGCCATCCCCAAATTTAATGGACAAAAAATCCATTTACAAAGATTCGTAACGGCTCTGAGGCTAGTAGGATCAACCTTATATAAGGTACAAAATGAAACTACTATCAAAGCCATAATCGACAAACTTAACGCCACTATCGTCGGTGAAACATCCGATGTAGTTAAGGCTAAAATGGCAAAAACAGTCCAGAAAGGCAAAACCGCCGTCAAATTCACAACGGAAATAGATAACTTACGAAAGCTCCTTGAAGCTGCGTATATTGACGAAGGCCTTTCGGCCGAACACGCTGACAAATTCAGCATAATGGAAGCCATCACTACAATGGTTAAATATTGTGAGCATGGCCGACTTAAAATAATATTAGAAGCAGGCAACTTCTCAACCATGAATGAAGCTGTCACTAAGTACATACATACACTGTAGTACTGAAATGACATGTAACGCCAATTCTATATTGTATACGCAGAGAGGTAATAATAACTATCACGGTAATAATTATAACAAGTAAGAAAGCTACAGTCGAGTGAGCTCGACTGTGAGATACCCGCTACCCATACTTAAACCAGAAAAGCGTCAGGACGCCATAAAAAACAGTTAATACAATTTTGAACATAACGGACAAATGCAAATGCAAGTGTAATATAATGACATGCATACAAAAATGCATACACATGTATCTATGTGTGTAAAAACGCGTTATAATTGCGTTTAAGCGGCTAATAATTATTACCATTAATTAAAATTGCTTCTCGAATATCTTATAAGATTCTTTTCCGAACACAACCAAGAACGGATAAGAATATTTAGTTGGTCTAATTGGTCAACCAAATGAGGCATGCTGCCAGCAGCCGTTTGTGGCCATACAAAATTATTTCTTTAATAACTTCAACAATTTTTATCTGATCGCAACCAAATTTTCAGGAATCACACAGACTATAGTTCTTAATATATATACCGAAATTCGCGACTCTAGCTATAATTATACGCTTAATACGCTTTTTTATGATTTGCGGGGGCGGAAGTGGGCGTGGTAAAAATTTGAAACAAACTTGATCTGCGTGCAAGCATACGAAATACTGTCGATTAGAGCTCTATCTCTTATAGTCTCTGAGATCCAGTGTTTCATACGGACAGACGGACAGACAGACAGACAGACGGACATGGCTAAATCGACTCGGCTGTTGATCCTGATCAAGAATATATATACTTTATAGGGTCGGAAATGCTTCCTTCTACCTGTTACATACATTTCCTGCCGGCACAAAGTTATTCTACCTTCTACCCTATGGGTAGCGGGTATAAAAACAATTATCACGGTAGAAATAACAACAGAGGTAATTATCAATCCGGTTACAACCGGAATTATAATAATCAAAACAACAACTATTATAGAGGAAATAATCGTGGTGGAAACAACCGCGTCGGAAACAATCGCGTGGCAAACACCAACAATAACAACAATGTCCGAGTAGCCCAAGGAAATTCGGGAAACCAGCAGAACCCTTCAGAAGTTTACAGAAATAGAAAAGCTCGGTAAAAACCATCAACCTTAACCTAAGCATTTTTGTAAAAATTAGCAATGAAAGAACAGGTAAATCTTATACACTGTTACTAGATACTGGTCCAGATATATCTATATTAAAAGAAAGTATAGATACATATGAAGATGTAAATGATAAAATTCATACCCAAATATCGGGAATTGGCAGAGGTATAATTTTTTTAAAAAGCTTAGCCTTTATTGAACTCACTACAGGCAAATATTTATATGTTTAAATCCACACGACTTTCATTTAGTTCAACTATGTTTCCCAATACCTACTGATGGCATACTAGGCATAATTATATAAAACAATATACATAATTGCCAATTCGATTTCACTCAGAGTGGCGACTCACTGATTATTCGCCCAAACAACTTTAATTATCCAATTAAATTACAACTACTTCATACTTGTGAAAATAATGCCACAGTACTCCCAGCACGTTCCGAAGTTTTCCGTGAAATACAAATTCCCTCAGTAGAAAATCAAATTCAGATATTAAATCAAGAAATTGAGAAAGGAATTTATATCGCAAATACGATATCCAATCACAAAAATACTTATGTCCGTATTATAAACACAACAAATGCCAATAAGATTGTAAATTGAAATAAAATTAAATATGAAACTCTAAATAATTATGATATAATAAAAGTGAAATGGAGTGGGCGGATTTGGAACCCAAATTAAGCCGGCTGTCGCTGGGGTGGTCGTGGTGGCCGTAGAGATCGGTTGGGGGTGGAGTGTTGTTGCTGGAATTCCCACAAGTCCAAAACGAATAAAGGCGGCGAGAAATCGACTTCACAATGTTAAGCACTTTATTGGCACACTTCAGTTTTTCGATTAACTTAAGACTACGAGACAAATTGGCCCGGGACCGCGGAGTGGTGGATTTCCGCTAGGAAAATGGGAGCGGGAGAGAAACGGAGAGCGGGAGATGCAAGCGGGAGTGCAAGCGCTCGCCCCTACACTCCCGCTCAGAACTAAGGGCCCTTGCAGCGCGAACATTCCAGGACTACTTTTCCTGGCACACTCCGGAGACGGTCCATCCAAAGACGGTGCTCTGCGCGACGGGCAGCCCATCTTCCAATTTCAGGAACCCCGGTTGGATCAGCTTGGGGAACAAGTCTGACCCCAACGCGAGGGAAATGGTCGATGGGCGATGGAACAGCTCATCCACGAGCCGGATATCCTTGAACTTCGCCCGGATGGTGTGCCTCAGAGCTCGTAAGGGCGTCCGAATCTTAAGGCTGGGATCAAGACGACCTCGAGCCGGAAGTCGCCCGTGCTGGATCGAAGGGTCGCTGTGCAGACTTCGTCCTCGCCTGCCTGCGTGATTGGCAGCCGGTATGCCGCCGCCAGCAACCGGTCAATGCTGCTGACCGGCATGCACGGGTCGATCTTGGCCCCCATCTCGAAGGTCGCGCTCCCGGTGTCGAGCAGCACGCAGGCTGTCGGGAGGATATGTACCACCTTCTGTTCCAGATGGGCAGCCACGGTCGGAGATGGAGTGGGGGCCTCCGCACGCGCTGGTTCCCTCGGGACGGGATGACGAGCCGGAGCTGGAGTGGGGGCCGCCGGACGAGCAGGCTCCCTGGAGACGGGCTGACGAGCGGTGCTTCTCAGCGCTCAGTTTTTGGAACCTCTTGCACTTCCAAAGAGGATGGATGCCCCGGCAGACTCGGCAGCGGTAGGATTGAATACCTCGAGTACGTCTGCTCTCCAAATTCTGGGCTGTACGAGGACGCATCACCATTATACTGAAGTTGTTCTGCGAGGAAAAGAGAAGAAAAAATGACTTAGAACAGGACCTCGCAGACGTAAATAGGTTAATGGCAGGAAGTAGCCGGTTCCTTGCTCTCCATAGGGAGAAGGATAATTTTATGCATGGGGCGTTTTATTGTGCCGCGCGCCGTACGGACTTCGGCCACTCGAACTCGGCCATCGGCTCCGGGGAAAACAGAAACAATTCTGCCGAGCCGCCATTCGGCAGGGCAAACTGCCCTCCTTGACGACCACCATATCGTCAATTTGGACGTTTCCGTTCGGAAATTCCCATTTGTTGCGTTTGTGGAGTTCTTTGAGATACTCCTCTTTCCACCGCGCACTAAACTGCTGATGATGGTCTCTTGACCTAGGAGTCAGCCACAAATGTTTCTCCTAGTGCCCTGTATCATCACCGACTGTAGAATATCTGCTCCGATCAGTATATCGATTTGTGAACTTTCAAAGAAATTTGGGTCTGCCCATTGGAGATCGGGCAGGTCTTGTAAAGAATTCCTGGAAACTGGATGGGAGGGCAGTTTACCCGCTAATTCCGGAAGGACGTAGGCTGCGGTACCTAATTGAAGACCCGGCTTAGTATGGGAGCGGATTGAAAACTGGCAGAGTCTCGCTAACTCTGCCGAAACAGATTGGTTTAGCCCTGAGACTTGTGTTTGTATCTTGCGGAATGGCAACTTGAGGAGGTTGAACATGCGTTCGGCGATGAACGCAGCCTCCGATCCCGAGTCAAATAAAGCTCGGGCTCGGTAACTCGTGCCCAAATGGCACACGTCACACGGCTGTAGTGCCTGAGGCGAAATAATTCTGCACCGTTGAGGTGCTCGCGGATGCATTGCGACTGGAGGGTCTCGAGGACGGTTGCGTAGAGGGCGCCGAGGTTGGAGAACTCGTAGTTCGAACGTTTGAGGAACTCGTGTTTGAAGAACTCGTGTTTAAGGAACTGGGGGAGCCGCGATGCAGCAGAGTATGATGCCTCCCCCTACACGTGAAACAGCTGTGTGTGCTCGTGCAATCACGTAGCTGATTGCCTCTAGCGAAACAATTCAGGCATAGCTGCTTCTTTTTTATGTAGCCGGAACGCGCGTCGACAGATATGTGAAGAAAGCGCGGGCACAATCGAATCGGATGATTTTTCTTAGAACATAAGTCACACCGTTTTTGTTTGGTGCTGACCTTGGTTTCGAAGGATTGCAGCCTTTTGGGAACTGACTGAGTCGGCTTCATATCCTCAATAGCCTCCAGTGTCCGATACCTTTCGCGCAGGAAGATGTTCATCTCCTCCCAAGCCGGAATTTCTGACTTAGAAGTTAGGGACTCTTCCCATAAGGAAAGGGTTAACTTTGGCAGTTTGGTTGCGCACAGGAAAACCAGTTGTCAGTGGAGATATTGGAATGTGCTAGCGCTGTCAAACACCCCTGAATTGTGGATTGCAGCTCCTTTAGAGCATGTCCAGATTCTTGAGAAATGGAACTCAAGTTGAACAAGATCTTGAGTTGGCTGTTGACTAAAAGTCTTTTATTTTGGAAACGGTCTTGAAGCGCTTCCCACGCTGACGCGAAACCGTCATTTGTAAGCGGGGATTTGGACACTATGGCCTTTGCCTCGCCACTAGTTTTTGTGAGGAGATGAAAAAGCTTCTCGACCGGTGTCAGCCTAGGGTTGTTAACATAAACTGATGTGAACAGGTCCCGGAAAGTGGGCCATCGGAGGTAGTCCCCATCGAAAACTTCTGTATCGCAGGGCGGTAGCCGGCAACCGGACGAAATATGCGGTTGAGAGAGAGGAACTTGAACGGCTTAAGGCGTATACGGAGTAGCAATAGTCATACTTTACTTGTAGGAGAGGCAAGGTGCTGAGGGATCCTTCCTGGGCAATTAGGTTAGAGCAGAATTCGTACTCTTTTTCGACCTTATCCCATAAGGCTCGCACTTGGTGCAGACGGACTTGCAATGTATGTGAAGATTGCGAAGCCTGACCAGGAGTGTTGATCTTGTCTTCGAAAGCGCTGACGCGATCGCTCACAGCGATGAATTTGTGCAACGCAGCGGTTGCGGCCGTTGGCTGCTCGGGTACCGACATTTTGCTACTAGCGCGTGTGACCCTCAGGAATTTAGTCCCGGATGCAGAGGTATTCTCTGGCTGTTCCACAAGTGAAGCCACCGATTTAGAGACGACAATTCTCGGACTTGTTTTCGAGCTTGTCGATGGGCGATCTCCGATCTTCGGCGTGACACTCGAGCTTCTAGGTCTCGGGCTAGCGGACTTGGGCACTTGTTTGACGCGAGAAGGTAGCGGAGAGGAAAGGGTGGTTTTTGTTTCCTTCTTTGGTGTCGGCGTTGGCTTCTTGTCACCCTCGACGGGCATACTCAGCTACGCTCTTCAAAACGGACGGGCATACTCAGCTACGCTCTTTAAAACGGACGGCCTGCCCGCCGCCAAAAAAATGGAGGAAACGAAAAAACTGAACCGCATACTCGGCTTGGAGAAAATTTGCTGATATAGCTAGAAAAATAGCTAGAAAAAATAGCTGAATGTAGCCGCTAATCAGAGATCAGCTAGCTGCACGCTCTTTGAAAAAAAGATAAATATAGCTAAAGGTTCCGGAAAAAGTAGCTGAAAGCTCCCTGGAAAAATAGCTAAATACCACTGCACTATAGGGTTTTTGACCACTTTTTGTGGCATTTAGTCATTTTTTAAAAGTTTGTTAATTTTAAAATAAATAGTGGGAATGTATTAACAGAACATCAAACTGTTATGCCTCATACTCAAAATGTTAATAGTTAACAGCATATGTTAGCATAACAGCTCTAAAGTCAGCCTTTGCATCCCAAAGCCAAAGCGCTAAAGTTGCAATTTTCACTATGTGATTTAAGAAATTAAAGAAGTCGCTTAAAACACAATATAAAGGAAAAATAAATAATGGACACTAATTTCCCAGGTTTTTACTACATGTTAAATGTATTAATTCTTCAAATTGTGCGTGTCTATACTAACATTTTGCCATTTTAAAAATGCTCCTTAAGCTGAATTTTGAGAAACAAATTTTAACTTTGGATAGAGTTTTCAAATAGAGTCCTGCAGAGTCCTTCAATGCGTCCAAGTGTATGTTGTAGCGTTGTCAATTCTGAGCGAAAGGCTGTTTGTCCTAATGTGTACTTTTGCGTACTATTGGTGCAATTTAAATTTTTCTTAGATAACCTCACTGTTTTCAACGCCGATTTGGTTAATGTTTGGAGTAGCAAGAATGGCCGGCTTTAGCAAGAAAATGCTGTAAATTTTCAAAATAGAAAATGAAATAAATTAATAATTAAACTAATACCTTAAAGAAAATATTAGTTTTAACCTTTTGAGTATGATGGAATTTGTTCCTTTTCGTTTTAGCGGCACTTATGGAAAAACACCGCAATTTTGGCATTTTAGTCTGATAGTTCCTAGGGAAAGCGTTATCCGATTTAGCTCAAAATTGCTACAAAGT